>JAKRZM010001271.1:134626-154642 GCA_036379175.1 Heliconius cydno galanthus
AGATTGTACCATTGATTTTGAAAAGAGCAACTGTTGAGTTTCTTGCCGGCTCTTCTCAGCAGAACTGCCTTCCGAACCGGTGGTAGCTTTTTGTTCATATGTTCATTCGACGATTCAAAAGTGCTTATTATAAGTTTATTTGAATAAAGAATATTTTGAATTTGAATTTGAATTTGAATTACGTTATACCTATATAAAAATGTAGTGGATATATTTGAGGGCTATCCCCTCTATCTATATTAATATATTCATTTTTTCGCTTTAGCACCAAAACAAAAGCCTCGAAAAATTCAGAAAATGAGGTACGGAGTGTCTTAACACTAGGTTCTCTCTGCCCTGCTGTATGGATACAGCGTGAAGCTAAAGTGCTCTATCTATAAAATAATTTGTAAATATTTTCTTTATGTATCTGTGAGCCGTAACCTTAATTTTTCTCGTCCTGTAACTCATTTATTATCATATTTATTCAGGGCTTCGAGGTTGTTATGTATACGAGTATAATAAGCAAGAAAAGCTCATCTGGAGCCATTTGTTGGCGTAATTGCTTCATCGCGAACGACGGACAGAGTTTAAAGGACATTTTATCTGAGCCCAATTTGTAACGGTGTCAGTTGGCTCTCAAAAAAATATGGAAATGACACTTATTTTTTCTTACAGATAAAAGAAAAAAAATATTTATGTAAGTATTTTATTATCTTATACATAGTACTTATAGTTGTAGAAAGTAGGATTTATGTAAAGTTTAGTTTAATTTAGTTTTTAGATATTACAAAAAAATCTTTTTAGGCTGTGGTTACATTGTTTTTTTGACTGTTATTTCACCTAAAGGGGTGGCAGATAAACCTAGTGGCAAGACACTTTGTTCTCCTCTAACGACCTAATATAGCACGCTAGGAACGCCATAAACAAAGAACAACAATAGTAACTGCCACGTAATAATAGTTATATATTCACTCTAAATGGCTTTTCTTTTAGTTTTAACGAATAAAGATATATCGCATATATTATACAAAAATATTGTCTCGGGATTTGAAGCTATGCTTCAACGATATTCAAGAGATTCTGTTCTAACTAAATAAGTTACAGGTCTTCTCTTCTCGCAAACGTCGAAATTTTTAAAGTAGTTACAAGTTTTATTGCTACGTTTAAAATTTTATTCGAAGTTCCAATTTCTAGTGCATGATAAATATTCTTGAACATTATAAATATTCCGTATAAATATTCAATTTCAGTTATTTTTTTCAGCTTCCCGCTGTATTCTGCATGATGCAAGGTAGGCAGAGGGAACCTAGAGATAAGACATTTTCTGCCGCATTCTGGAAGCATTATGTGTAGAGTGGCCGAAATTAACGCCACGCTTTACCTTGACTCCAGAGCGAAGAAATGAAAACATTCAATACTTTATTTCCTCGAGTGAGAATCGAACCTGCAAACCTGTCGCCCTTACAGTCACATATTTGTCCTCCGTTACCGCGACTGGCCTCAAATAGGCAGTTATTTAATATTAATTAGATATTTGTATCATATTTGAATTATATTTGGATAATAAATAATTAACTTTGTTTGTAGAAGTACGAAACGATAATAGTGCTAGGTTTTTATAAAAGAGATATTTAAAAAAAGATATAAAATACTGAATAAATAAACGTAAAATAACTCCGCTCTTTCAGATATAAAAGCATTAGGATTTCTTGCTTTCTTTTTAAGTCGGGAGTAAGTGATAGGTACCATTACGGAAGTGGGCGGAAACTCTCCTCATTATATCGCGAGCGCAGTAGAAATAGCCTCTTCAATATCTCTTGAACTGGGAGACATTTTACGTGACATTTTTCATTCGCAAACCTAATTGCTTTAAAAGTTTTGCTGTAAAAATTACAAACGACGAATTCTTTATGAAATGTTGGTAAAATTTGTATTCTGTGTTGTTTTTTTTTTCAATTTGTTTAAATAGGTATTTTGTTTTGGTTTTCTCTTCTATTTTTATTTATACTTCATTTGATCTTGACTTTGTTTGTTTATCAGCGTTTATTTAATTTATTTGTATGCTTAATCAGCTTCACGCTGTATCCCGCACACAGCAAGGTAGGCAGAGGGAACCTAGTGTAGACACTTCGTTCCCCACTTTCTGCCGAATTCTGGAGGCATTGCGTGACGAGTGGCAGAAATCAACGCCGCGACTTTGCCTCGACACCAGAGCGAATAAATGGAAATATAAACGTAAATATATATTTCACTTCCTCGAGTGGGTTTCCTCGGGTTTGAATCCACAACCCTTGTGCTGCTGCGTCATGACTGTCACTATTTGTATGTTTTTAAAAATAGAGTAAGCTATTCCAATTTATATCTTCAAAATAAGAAACTTTTTCATTTATAATGCTTTTGATTAAATTTCATCACAGAATGTCCATTTTACTAGATACTAAAATATTTAAGTGTCAAAATATGGGAATATTCGCTCGTTGCCAGTCTAACTCTAGATTACTCAATAAAATTGTTTATATACGTCGAGACATAATTCATTTACAAATGAAAGAAATAAATATTTTATACAATACATACAATATATGTAGAAGCTGGTAAAATTTTCCTAAGTAAGTATAAGAAACTTTACGAATAGACCTTTTTGGCTTATGTCCAATGCCCACATACATTATTGTAATAAGAATTACTCGTATGATATATAGTAGATAGATATGTTTATGTTATTTATTATAATACTATTCTTCTCGCAGTTTCATTAGCAATGCCTCCAGAATTTGGCAGAAAGTGGAGAACGGAGTGTCTTGACACTTAGTTCGATCTGTCTAACCTGCTGTGTGCGGGATACAGCGTGAAGCTGGCTCATGTATTATACATAAATCCACCGGTTGAAGAACTTTCACTATTAAAAATCACATTAAAATTATTTGCGTATTTAGAAAGTTGAAATTAAAGATTCATTTAATATTCTGTGCGGGATTTCAACCCAGGACTATAATCACAATAGTTGATTGTGCTATAAAGATGGTCTCTATATTAATAAATGGTACAAAATAAAATATTACTATTTTTTTACATATAGACATCTATAAAGCTTTGTCTTATTTCTAACCTTTCACCCTTTTCCCCAAAATTTACTTGACATTTTACTACCTGACCGTGGCCCATGTTTGTAGGGAATTCGAACTTTTATGTTAATGCCTAAGGCGAAATTTATTTCAAGAAGAATATATGAAATTATGTAAAGAGTTTTAGTACATACCTACATAAGTGAAACGAACTTAATACGCCTTGCTTGTATAAAATTACTTTATCTCCGAATTAAATCATAGTAACTCAAGTTTATTTTACACAAATCTATGAATATAAATATATATATTATATTTTTTTTTTTTGTTAAATGATAACCAAAAGATCGATATACTTGAGACACTATAACGAAATCTCCAAGCACTGCTTCTCATTGGCATACTATAATTGATATAGTAATTGATTGATATTTTCGTGAGGTAATTTTCAGTTTGACCAGGTCCTCCCCCCTAGTCCCCACCTCTAGGGTCCCAAGAAGCAAAATCACAAATGGATATGCAAAAACAAAAATAAATACCCAATTTGAATAACATCTTGAGATGTTCTTCTTAATCAAAATTGATTAAATAATATATACCACAACATTTTCTTATTAAGAAATTGAATTGAAATTTCAGCGATCAAAGTTCGAAAATTTATGCTTTTGACTTAAAGTGGAAAATAAATTAATTTCTTATTCGACTTTTCACTTCCATTTCTTAGACAAAGAACTTTAACGACAGAACTGAACTATAATAAAAGTTTAATTTATTTTAAGATTTTATAGGCTTTACTATATATGTTCATAACAACGAAAATTATATACAGTGCGAATAATATATTATGCCGATGTATAAGGGGATTTCTTATAATTTTTATTATTTTTTTAGTTTAACGTTTTACTGAATGCAAATGAAAACGCAAAACGCGGCGTACAGTTCCGCCACTCAACACGCGATGTCTCCGAAATTCAGAAACGTGAAAATAAGGAACGAAGTGTCTTAACACTTCTCTCTGCCTCTCCTGCTATATGCAGGAAAAACCATGAGGTTAAAAAAAATAAAAGCAATGTTAAAAGAAACATCTAATATAATAAAATAAGCCCTATTCCACTCTATGACATATGAGTTCTTAGGTGGCGTATGTGGCTTCTCATCTGGTTTAATATATTTGGAATTACATTCGCTTTGGCCGTCGTCAAGGATCATGGAATAAAATATTTCATAATATTTCAGGCAGATAAATCATTTTACATATAAAATATACATGTACCAATATATAAAACTGCAGCTTTTCTGCCGAATTCTGGAGGCATTGCGTGTTGAGTGGCAGAACTTAATGCCACGCTTTGCTATGACACCAGAGCGATAACCTATAATGTTGTTTCGTTAATGAATAAAAGTTCATCGACAAATCAATTTCATTTTAAATAACAATAATTTTAAACAAATATTTACATAATGATAACTATTTAACATAATTGATGACCGTTGACAGCTGTGTGACAAATTTAACTAGACTGGATAATTTTTTAATTGGATTTGCATTAAAAATAAAAAAAAAATAGTAATAATAAAATTTACATTAATATTAAAAATTTACATTTGAAATTTAAAACTAAAATGTAAATAACATTTTTTTTTTATATCTTATCTTACTAAATACAATAATTAATTAAGCTTAAACCACGTAACAAAGTAATATCAAATCCTTTTTACCTTTAAAACTCATGTTGTATAATGAAAATATAAAACAACGTGATAATACAGACCTAAATTCAATGTTCTAAATGAATTACAAACAAAACCCCGACCCCTAAATTGGCCCCAAAATTTACAAAGCGAACTTTTCTCATAACTCTTTATTATTGACTGATGGACTCTTATCTGTTCACGGGCGGGCGGCCGCAAGCGTCGATATGACGGATTGACGTAATTATCTTGTTTGCGATCTTTGGAAGGCTTACGTTGGGCGGAAGTTCCTGGACAGAGCGGTAAACGTATATTTTTTATATTTTTTTTAAGGAAACAGTCCATTAAAAATAAATCTAGTGCTAAAATATGAGGCATTAAACATCTCACATACTACACTAGAACTACAATTTATAATACTTAATATAGTATAAGCAAACTCAATTAACAAAGCTGCAAATTCATATAAGGCATGCAGCTTTCTATACGTGCTCTATCAGCACGAGCAATCACTGGCTTTTCGCCTAAATTTCAACAGAAACCGGCAAGCTTAAATTCACCTGAAGACCTGAATTCAGAATTAGAATTCACAACCCCTACATGAGGTTGNATAAAATAAGACCTATTCCACTCTATGACATATGAGTTCTTAGGTGGCGTATGTGGCTTCTCGTCTGGTTTAATATATTTGGAATTACATTCGCTTTGGCCGTCGTCAAGGATCATGGAATACATTATTTCATAATATTTCAGGCAGATAAAGAGTCTTGTATAAAGTAATCCTAAAAATCCTAAAATAATCATTTTACATACAATATATACATACTTACATGTACAAATGTATAAAACTGTATAAATAAAAAATCAAATGTGTTGAGTGGCAGAATTCAACGCCGCGCTTTGCCTCGACACCAGAGCGAAGAAATGGAAATATAAACGTAAATAAATACTTCATTTTAAACTATATAAAATAACTAAATAAAACTATATTTTATAAGAAATAGCTAGCTAGATTGCTATCAATTTGAGAGGATTGTGGCGTAGTGAAACAGCGACCGTGTGAATGTCAAGTTAGTGAATGGTATCCTCAGACAGGGAAATTATATATTTAAATTGTACTTATTTAGAAAAGTATAAAAAAATTAACTTAGCGAGTTTTGAACCCACGCCTCTTGGAAACCGCCCAAGCGCTCTGGCCGCTATGCCATAGGTATGCTTGTTACAACTTATTATTCTCTTTTACATCATCTCTCTGGAGTGACGCGACCCTACTCTTTATTAATAATAATCGGCTATTTAAACTCATTAAACAATCTTAAAAAATGTATTTCTTTCTATTTTTTTTTCAATAAATTATTAAATTATACAATCACGTTCAAAGAAATTGTATAATAATAAATAATTAATACAATACAAATCCCCTTCTCCAAAATATATTTATGTAGACCTAACTTAGACATTTAGCTTACTTAAATATATTACTATTCAATTATTCCAAGCATGTTATTAATTTTTGGACTAACCTCAAATTTTTCCAGGCAGCCATACAGTGCCTGCATATTCTCAGGGACAGAGTACCCTCTTCCCTCCTCACCCGGTGTCGCTGTAAAGGCCAATAGGGCTAACAGCATTAACCTGAAGACCGAAAATAAAATCAAATTGTACTGACAGAACCGAAGCTTTAAATATATGATAACCTATAATGCTGTTTCGTTAATGAATGAAAGTTCACCGACAAATCAATTTAATTTTAAATAACAATAATTTTAAACAAATATTTACATAATGATAACTATTTAACATAATTGATGACCGTTGACAGCTGTGTGACAAATTTAACTAGGCTGGATAATTTTTTAATTGGATTTGCATTAAAAATAATTAATTATAATTATAATATTTAATAAAAAAAAATTGTAGTAATAATAAAATTTACATTAATATTTGAAATTTAATACTAAAATGTTAAAAATAACAAATTATTTTTTTATATCCTATCTTACTAAATACAATAATTAAGCTTAAACCACGTAACAAAGTAATCTCAAACCCTTTTTACCTTTAAAACTCATGTTGTATAATGAAAATATAAAACAACGTGATAATACAGATAT
Source organism: Heliconius cydno galanthus (assembly GCA_036379175.1). Classification (NCBI taxonomy): domain Eukaryota; kingdom Metazoa; phylum Arthropoda; class Insecta; order Lepidoptera; family Nymphalidae; genus Heliconius; species Heliconius cydno. Next base: position 141,480 of record JAKRZM010001271.1, read on the forward strand.
AAATTCAATGTTCTAAATGAATTACAAACAAAACCCCGACCCCTAAATTGGCCCCAAAATTTACAAAGCGAACTTTTCTCATAACTCTTTATTATTGACTGATGGACTCTTATCTGTTCACGGGCGGGCGGCCGCAAGCGTCGATATGACGGATTGACGTAATTATCTTGTTTGCGATCTTTGGAAGGCTTACGTTGGGCGGAAGTTCCTGGACAGAGCGGTAAACGTATATTTTTTATATTTTTTTTAAGGAAACAGTCCATTAAAAATAAATCTAGTGCTAAAATATGAGGCATTAAACATCTCACATACTACACTAGAACTACAATTTATAATACTTAATATAGTATAAGCAAACTCAATTAACAAAGCTGCAAATTCATATAAGGCATGCAGCTTTCTATACGTGCTCTATCAGCACGAGCAATCACTGGCTTTTCGCCTAAATTTCAACAGAAACCGGCAAGCTTAAATTCACCTGAAGACCTGAATTCAGAATTAGAATTCACAACCCCTACATGAGGTTGAGGTCAACTAGTGCGACTGTAAACGGGTCAGGTTGTAAATTCGATTCCCAATCGAGGTAATGAAATATTTAATATTTTACACACTAAAATATTTATTATTTTAACATGAATTCTGAGGAGTTGCATGTGTTTACACTAGGCTCCCTCTGCCTACCCTACATGCGAGATACAGCGTGAAGCTGACAAAAAAATAAAAAAAAGTGCTCACATTTTCTACAATCACAATAATGAAAAAAATATTATTATATTTCGTCACAATTTAGACAAATATGTTACAGATTTCATTTTTAAAAAATGCGCACAGGATATTCGTTAGAGTTTTTATGACAACATAAGGACTACGAATTTACGCGAAAACATATTTGTCGGTATTATTACAGTGCTCCAGTAGTTTGTTGATTACTTTATTAGCTGCTAGCCACGTGACGCACGAGGCGGTCTCGCTCGCTGGCCATTTCATATTAATTTTGTCTGTATGTCATTGGGAACGTGGCTTATAAAAGTAGTAACTTAAATTTGCAGGAATATATGAAATAAATTACAAATATATATTTGTGATAATTTTTTTCTATGATATATACATTTATATATTTTATATAGTATCTATATCGACATATATATTTGTTGTAATTATGTATTTATATATTATAATATAATATGTGTATTTTGTTTTGTTTGCGCTTAATTAACTAAATGTTTAAAATAACAACTTAATTGTACTATGATCTCAGCCGCTACTTGTAACTCATTCACTTTCACTGGTTGACTGGAAGAGATCTCTTATAGAGATAAGTCCACCTTTGTGAACTAAATGTATTTTATTGTTTTTCTTATGTATATTTTGTGCAATAAAGAATATAATGAATATATAGCTATTAATTTATTTTTTCCGATTTATTCCTTTGTTTGTATTGTCTGTAATCTCACTTCTTATTAAATTTCATAGTTAGTAGATCTGTGGGGCGTTCTCTAGAACTTCTGTTCATATTTTTTCTTCATTTTTGTTCAATTTAAAAAAAAAAAGTTTTGTCAGTCACACGGAGAGACATGCCTACACACGAGGACAGATCGACTACAAAACTATCAACAAACAACAAAGGGCAACACCGGGCTTAGGACCAGTCACTATTTTCTCTCTCCGTAAAATAATATACATAAAACAAATCTATTTATACGTAAACCACTCAAACAAACGCCATGAATTTACAATAAATTAATACCTACGTGAACACACCTCGAATTCTAAAGCTAAGGTTCTAATGACATTACAAAACGTTCTCCAAGTATAAGTAGGCATGCTCATCGTGAGGGTTGCAATGAAAGGGTTGCGGTCGGTCCGCGGGGAAGCTAAAAGGGTCAAGTGACGGATGGACAATTTCACACGGGCCGATTTGTCAGTCGCAAGAGAATTGGGTTGGAAGAGAATAAAATTATTTTCTGAATGGAATCTTTATAAACTTGTCAGCTTCAAGCTGGATCCCGCATTTAGTAGGGTGGGCAGAAGGAGCCAAAACTTTCTGCCGAAGTCTGGAAGCATTGCATGTTGAGTGGAGGAACTCAACGTTCGCTCGCTCGCCTCGCTTCGCCTCGACGCTAGAGCAAAGAATTAAAAACCTGGAAATCGAACTCACAACCTGTGGCATTTAAAGTCACACGCTTGTGCCCTTACGCCACGACTGGTCTACGGTCTACGTAATCCTTATAAACTTGTCGAAATAATTTACTTTGCTAAGAAAAACTACAAAGCGAGTATTGCTATTGAAAATGGCTCCTCGCTTTACTTCAGCCGTAAAAGCTTATTCAGCTTACTTTTATTGCTTTTTTGTTAAACATTTCTTTAATAAGTTTGTTATATCTGTTTTATCGAAGATATCTTCTCATTTTAAATATTTTTAGTGAATTTAATATTTTTCTATTATATTTATATGTGATATCCATCAATGTATATAGTTATGTATGTATTTATATGCAAAATAGATGGTTTAACAAGTTTATATTACATTTATTTGTGCTGACATCGTCTGTAGAATAATTTTAATCTTAATAATTCACTTCAACATTACGCACACATAGCGTGGTAGGCAGAGGGAACCTGTGAATCTAATATTAAGACAGTCTGCTCCCAGTAAGATACTTCCGTTCCCCACTTTCTACCTAATTCTGAAGGCATTGCGTGTTGAGTGGTGGAACGCCGCTATCAATTAATTTAACAGTCTGGTTAAACAAGGAATTTCGATTGCGAGGTGTTCCCGTTTCGCTAGTACGATGTTCTTTCACTAAAGGGTTATATTTATTCTTCAATATATTAAACAAAACATTATAAAGCTCCTTAACCTTAATATAAAAATATTTATTGGCCTATATAATAAGAGAACAGATGTAGCCTAGAATTAAGACACTCCCTTCCCAATAAGACACTTCCGTTCCCACTTTGCGCTGTGCCTCGTGCCTCCAGAAGAAATGAAAATATCAAATATATCATTTCCTTAATTGGGAATCGAACCCACAGTCACGCTTCTAGTCGCACGCTTGTTCCCCTGAACCATGACTTGCCTCGACATGTACTTGAAGGTATTAACGAATTGTATGTATGTTATATTTGACGTAGTGTTATTTACTTGTTACTATTTCTTAAAGCCTATTGTTTGCAGATAATCTTGATATATTGTTATCTAAGTATTGATATATTGATATATTATTATTTTGTTTTATAATATTTTTTTCAAATATTTTCTCTAAACCAAACTATGCCTAAACGAGATTTTTTTATATATATCTTAATCTTCATTTTTTTAACGCCAATTTAAGGTCTCCTAACCTAAACCTACCTACTTCTTCATCTAATGGAAGAAAATAATAAGTAGAATGAACAATACGAACAGAGATAACAATATCTATATCTACAATTTCAATAAAAATCAAATTAGATTGTTAATATAATATAAATAACGCTTTTTGAGAGTGAAATGTTAAGAAATATGAAAATAAGATATATTTCTTTCCCATTCAGCATTTTCGGCAGCGATTCGGATCATATTTTTAAGTATACAATAAGATGATTTATGACGTAGAACAGTCCTTAGGGAAAACGTACTCATAATTTGACTGACGCAGCTTCCTTTGCGTATTTGACCTATTTTTACAGTTTTTAACGTTTTCTGTTCATGCCAGGATGATTAATGGTTATATTTTTCTTTTATTTGGCTAGAAGAAGAGTATTTTTTTTTATGAGCCTTCAATTAAAGCAAAACTTAAATTTTTAAAGACAATTTGTGAGCTATTTAACGTCGTAGTCGTCGATCGCGGTCGTGCTAAGTGTGCACAACCGACACAGTCGTAACTCACTCGGAATTGAACCCGCACTACTGACGGGTATCTGTAACAAATTAACGACATAAAATCTGTAAATTTAATTTGCTTTAGCATTTCGTATTAAGAAAAAAAATGCTCTTACAAGTGTTCCTTTTTTTTACTTTTGGGGTACGATAATCTAAAAATATATTATTTAATTTGAATTTTTTAATAAATCTAAACTTTAAATTAATAAAAGTAATATAATTTGTTATCTAAATTCGAAGTTTCTAAGCCAAATACTAATATTCGTTTCCTGAATAAACTGTAAGTTAATTACTCCACTAGCAAACTAGATGGCGCTGTTCGAAAGCTGTTCATTTCTGAATCGCGCTATCGACTTGTATTATTAAACGCGTAAGTAAAGCGAAATTCGAAAATTGTAGGTATCTCTGGTTTCCCTTCAACACGTATAAATCTTTCGCCTTTTACTAAAGATTTCCGTGGAGGGGAACACTCAAATGAGTCTTTTATATTTTTGAAAGTCTTGCCTTCTGGGCGAGATTATAAATAAAACATAATAAAATAAATTTATTTGAAATTGTAAATGAAAGTTCTCAATTTCTCATAACGAAAAAAATACTAAATTTGAAATCTCTTTTCTTTCATTTAATCTTAATCCACCATTTTGTTTTTTTAAATCTCGCAAAAATCAGAATTAAAACTAAAACCTTATAAAACAATTCCAATAAGCCTGCGACCGCAAATTTACTATATGTAATTCGAAATAGGTGAAGTGAAATTATGTACAGAAATCGCGTTTATTTTTTTTATTATTTTAAACAATTTAAGTTTTAAAAGTATATTTTAAATTTATTAAAATATATTTAAATAAAAGAAATCTAGAGAAGATTTCTAATGGTATAATTTCGTATAGTTATATGTTTTCCGTATACATATTTTACATTTAAAGAAAAATAAGTTGTAACAAACATAAGAATTTCGACGTACCTCTGAAGCTTAGTTGGTTGGAAGTTCTTTCCTCCGGCGCCGTGGCGCTGGGAAACGGTTGCAGGCAACAGCCCTCTGACCGTGGTCTCTTGCGGTGGCCATTACGATGGCCACGTCGTTGGAGTGGGCACTAGGCCCGGTGGGGTTGTGGCTGCCGAGGCAGGCACTGGGTATTGGAGGCTTGTTGGGGTGTAGGGGGGGGATGAGCGTTTGCCACCTGGGCGGTCAGCCCAGCCGAGTGAGACCCTTGGTTGCCCCAAGGGAGGCCCAGCTAGGCGACCAGCGACCGAGGAGGCTGCTCAGGAGTCGGGGGCTGAGGGGGAGGGGGGGATGATATCCCTCGGCAGGCGTTTGGCGGCATCCGGCGGTCGAGTGTGGAGCGGGGCGATGTTGCGTAGGTGCAGGTGGTCCGAAGCATCGGCGCGGCGATACGCGTTGCTCGCGAGCCGGCCGATGTGATCCTCCAGACTCTCTAACCGCAGGTCACGCTGTAGGGTAGCGTTCCTGACGAAGTAGGGAGCCTGGGTAACGCGCCTGAGGNGTGAGCTTGCTTCGGTCCGGTCTTCTTCTGGTAGTGATGAGTACTTGATCCTAAGCAGGTAACAGTCAGGCTGATCCAGCTTAGTTGGTCTAATCTAAGCGATTGGACGGTTTCTAAGAGGCGCGGGTTCAAATCCCGCTAGGTAATTTTTTTGATAAGTTTTCTAAAAGACCAATTGTGGCACAGAGTGTGACTGTACGAGTAAAACCGACTGGTTGTGAGTTCGATCCCCACTCGAGGAGATGAAATATTTATTTAAATTTATATTTCCATTTCTTCGCTCTGATATCCAGGCAGTAGCACGGCGTTGAATACTGCCACTTAACACGTATTTCTTATTAATATATGAATAGTAGCAAATCTTTGTATTACAATAAAATTAATATTTTTCATTCATTATAGTTACAAAATTATAGTTTCAATATCTATAGCCAATTTGTTAGAATTAGGCATTCGTAATTAATTGTCATCCGATATTACAATGGTTTACCGCAAGCCCATTAGATTAACCCCCTGATATACTGTAAATGACATGACCTTTCCAAAATGAACATATATGTAGGTATATGAACGTACATTCGTTATGTGATAAATAAAAGAAAGAAGAAATAAGAATTTATATTCCTTACAAATTCTATACATTATTATTTCTGGTATGAAAATCATAAGTTTTTATAATATCTTCTATCTACTTTAATGATTACAATAATTTTCTTTTTTTGTTACAAACATTTTCTTTCTTTTTAATTAGGTTCACGTTATATCTCGCACACAGCAGAGTAGGTAGAGGGAACCTAGTTTACATTCCATTCCCCATTTTCCATCGAATTCTGGCATTGTTACCAGAGCGAAAACATTAAAATATTACCTAAATATATCTTTTCTTCGAGTGGGAATCGAAACCACTACCTGTGTTCACACGCTTATGCCTCTACACCACTGGCCTCATTTTATATTTTAAGAATATTTTTACTGCATTTTGTAGCATTTTTGAAACGAAGTAGCCACCCGTAAAGGAATTTCTCGCGTCAAAATCAGTATTTGCTACCGCTTTTTATAGACGTCAAAGAGATTGCCTCTTCTCTGAGAACGCGTGTTTTTACCAGACCGCGAAATACTAAGGTTTTACCACTTCCAACAATTTTTTATTCCGGACTAGATTGTAGAAAATAGAAACTGGAAAATCCTGTTTCGTCCACAATATTCGTGAATAGGTGCTGGTGTTAAAAGTGGCGCAAAGTGGACAGTGCTGCAGCATCATATTTAAAGATACTAGCGCATAGGGACTTTAACTATAATATAAAACAATTGTACGTTGTATAAAACTGTAAAAATAATACAAAGAAATTCTTATGAAAGTTAACATCTCTGTGATTTCAGCTTTTTGTTTAAGTTTGTGTTCTTTCAAGTTATAATTTTGTAGAGTATTATTTTTCTTGGGTTCTATCGTTGTCTGTAACAATTTTTATTTAGAACTTCACATAATTCCATTGTCTTGCAAAAATTAAAGGAATAGAACGAATTGGTATAAATTCGTAGTGTCTGTTTAATACGTTCGGTAGTTCAAAAGGTAAAAATGGAACCTTCCTAGGATCACTCTGTTTTCCTTCTGTCCATTTATCAAGATCTTGAATCTTAGAAAAAAAATTAAGCTTGTAAGTCAACGCAATAAAAAGATACGAGTTTAATGTATCAGTACATTATAAAATACTTCCCTATATAAATAAAATATTATTTTGGGTAATGACTGACATAAAGAGGCATACTACGGTACTTACATACGGCTACAATCCATAAATTTTGATATTTTTTGGACCTTCCCCATTCATCATCCACCAAATACCTGCGTTTGTAATTTATCAAAATAGATAAAATCCTTTTCTATAGACTTAAATTGCTTTTATATACCTTTAAACGATAAAAATTATAAGATTTCTATACTTGTTTTTGAGGTGATAAATTATTATTAATTGTATTAGAGAGAATAGAGAGAAATAGAGGCCAGTGGCAGTGGTGTGAGTAGTCGTATAACGTCATATTAACAGTGTACGTTTCGAATGAAACAACTTTAATCTGGTAACGGAATGTTTGACGCTTTTCGACAGAATGTAATTTACTTTTACGTAGACTTTCACGCTTTTGTTTGTGCTGTACAAATAAAAAAAACATTAATTTAGAAACTATTGACGTTTATTTCGTTTAGCTTTATGCTGTATCCCGTACATAGAGAGAACCTGAGAACCAAATGTTAATATCCTCCCTTCCAATTAAGACACTTCCGTTCCCCACTTTTTACTTTTTTTTATTTTAGAGGTCCCCAAAATAATAATTTGGGCGATCGACCATAATTTAATTAAGTTCGTAGTTTAAAAAAATAAGCCAATAATACGCGCATAGGCACATATTTCTAATAAATACTATTATTGTTTTTCCATAACGTTAAATATAGTAAAATAATTTTAGAAAAAAATCTAAAATTCATTTACACTTTAAAAGTAAAGATCAAAATCCAAGCATGTTTCTTAACAAAGTCATCGATTAGTAGTTCAAACTTCACTTCGGTTCCCACAAGTGACCTACTTTTCGCCAATATATTGAAACTTCTACTTACATACGGGCGAAAGCGTAGGAAACGCTCGAGTTTCCTTTCGGTTCCATTTAGCGATTACCTCTGAGAACCAGCATCTACATTATTTTCGTTATTTTTGCTAATAACAATATCAATTTAAAAATAATATATATATGCCTTTATTGATATGTAAAGATTGAGCATATTGTATAACATATAATCATGAAAATTGCATTTAAAACGGCCGATTCTGATATTACCGTGAACTAATGCACAGACAAACAGACAAAAATAATAAAAATATATATTTAATTATTACATGATAGATATCTTCCATGTACAGACACCGATCCTTGACGTTTTTTATTATAAATATAGATTTTAAACTGTTCAACGATGTATAATTTATATTAAAACCAAAACTTTTCATATCCAAACGTTGAACGAAAGGCCTAACATAAACGTTTATTTTTAGAGAGAACACTTTAAAAGGCTTTTTGGATTGAACTAAAAGCCGGATAACATTTGTATGCGAGAGTGACACATCTCGGGCTTATGACGTCTGCTAAGTCTATTTATAATGGAGTTAGTTTAAATAATGCTGGAATCAACTGAATTGGGGTAAGGCTAATGGTTCAAAGTGATAGAATTGTTGTTTCTGGTGAATTATTATATTTTATATATTTTACTTTCATATGAAATCAAATGAGAATCAATTATTTATAGGACGTAGGTGCTCGCTAAGACGAGAATTTGCAATATTCGACTCCTAAGGGGATGAAATGGGTTGAAAGTTTGTATGGATTTTTTTTTAAATCGCCACCATTTATTATAAGATTTGAAATATAGACTCTTAAAAATATTTCATTGAACACGTGTTTCATGGTTTATTAGAATTCACCCCCAAACTGATAATATTTTCATAAATAAATTTAATAAATATTTGTATAGTTCAAGCGGGCGAAGCCGCCCAAGTCGGCTAGTGTTAATATAAGGATATGCAAAGGATTGATTACTTTGACAACATACGATAACTGATTAAAAGAAGCTTACGTAGAGCGAAGATCTAAAAATATTAGGCTAATAACCAAATATTAAATATTCATGAAAGATCTTCAAAATATTACGCCAAAAGTAAATAACTTCCTATGAAGATGCTAAGCGAGGATATGACTCCCAAGTTTTATATTACAACCTTCTTTTATATTAAGAGGCCTCCTATGAAAATATTTTTCGTGACTGCAATCTTGCCTTCTCCTTGTGTGGAATTACCAGTGTGTATGGAAATGAGTTCTTTTTTAATATAAACAATGGCTTATAAGATATTGCTGTATAAATTTGATATCATATTTGAATGATAAAATCTTAATAGAAAACAAATATATGTTTTATATTTTATTAAAAGGAACCTAGTGTTAAGTCCGTTCCTCACTTTCCACCAAATTTTGGAAGCATTGCTAGTTGAGGGGGTATACTCAACGCCGCACTTTGACTCGACTCCATAACGAAGAAATGAAAATATAAATTTAAATAAACATTTCATTTTCTCAAGTAGGGATCGAACCCACGATCAGTCGCTTTTACAGTCACACTTTTTGCCTCTGTGTTACAATTGGTCTCATATAATATTGCCGAAGTAAATAAGTAAATACGAATAATATAACACAATTTGAATGCAAAACAGAATTTAGATAAATTACCGCTTAATAGACCGCCATAACTCATAATGTCAACAGCACTGGTAATAAAACAATAAAAGAAAATACCATATTTATCGTAATTTTAACAAATAAAACATTATGTTGTTTATTTCTCTTTAGCTTGACGCTGTATCCTGCACATAGTAGAGTACGTACAGGGAACCTATAGTTTAAATTAAAATTAAGAAGTTTCGTATTAAGTTCCCGCATGTAGCAGGGTAGGCAGAGGGAACCTAGTGTTCAGACTCACCATTCCCTATGTTCCGCCAAATTCTGGAGGCATTGTGCAAGGCGAAACTCAACGCCGCGCTTTGCCTCGACACCAGAGCGTAAAAAATAAAATATTAAATATTTCATTCCCCTAAGTGGGAACAGAACCCATAACCTGTAGCGTAAATAATAAATCTTATATAAGCTTTTACTCCCGTAACAATTCCGCTTAAATCTCTCTCCGTAAGTGTATATTACATATTTGCACAGAACATTTCTAAGTGCTTTTCGACGCAAACTTAGCAATTGTATACCACATTTCCTTACATTCAAGCATTACCTATGCATTTACTATAGCTGTAGCAACAACTGAAAGTTCTTTATTGAATTGAAATTAAGTGGTATTACTTTTTAATATGTAAAAAGACTTATAACATTCCTCCATATTCCTCTTTTTTCATGTCTCAATTTCTTATATACCGTATAGTTATATAAATCGGATCCAGCCCTTAAAAGAGATTCTAGTCACAACTCACTTATTATTGTGTCTGACTTATGACGTCATATTTTTTGTGACGCCAGTCACTCATGAGACAGACACAACGATAGAGTTCTAATAAGACCCATTTCAATTGAACCAACTCTATTTATTCTATATTTTAATCAATACATAATGGTACATATGTAATATATGTATATAAACATTTCTCCAATTATTAATTAATTTTGTACATATGGTATATATATATATGTATATCTTTTGGCTAAATATATTCGCTCTGAACAAGAGAAAACAAGAAAAAAAAGATTTACTTTCCATTGCCATAATTTACTGCAGCTTTTGAGATATGACATTTGCAATTTTAAAAACTTCATTTCAATTGTTTAAAAATTCGTACAATAATGGCCACAGCGAGAACATTGTGAATTTTCTGCGGAAATGAAATTATGTGTTTTGGCATGAAAAATAACGTGATAGTGGTCGCTGGACGAAAATCGCTATAGACTCATAAATATTAAATAATAAACTACTTTGCTAACTTACATTAGCCTTTCTGTTTTTAAGTAACTTACGTAACTTACGTTTTGGTCATAAATTACCATTCATAACAATCGTAATATTTTAAAACTTTAGTAATTAATTGAATTAAATAAGTATTATAGTGAAATATTTTCAAAACAAATATATTTGAGGTCATTGATGTTCAGCGCATTGAGAACGTTATACTGGAAAAGACGTAGTGAATCCCCACTACGTGAAATTAATTATTTTCATTTTCATTAAAAACTTTAATTAAAATAAGTAGTGTTCATTAAATAAGAAGAGTTCCGTCACTCAATTGTACAATGTCTCGATTCTTTTTAGAAAAAGTTTGAGGCTGCTTTTTTTGAATTAGAAAAAAGCATTTTTATAGAAAAATACATAAATTACACAAAACATTAATTAAAATTTCTTACATCAATGCTATTATGTTTAATCTTAAAATCAATTGAACAGATTAATTAAGTCTACTCAACGAAAACACTTCATTCTAAGCTCGAGGACTCTCAAAATTGATTACTTTTTAGATGATTACAAATGAAGTCCTGTTCGTCCGCGCCTAATACCGAATTAAGTTTTGTTTCATATCTCGGTACCTACTTCGTGAAATAAACTTTATTTCTATTTATTATGTACAAAAAAACATTTAAGTTTTTATCGAGGCCGGTCTTGGCACAGGTGCACAAAGTTTGAGTGTAAACTTGTAGTGTAAACTGATTGTGGGTTCAATTCCCATTCGAAATGAAATATTTAATAGTTTCATTTCTTTGGTTTCATTGCTCTAGTGTCGAGACACTTCCGCCACTCAACACGCAATGCCTCCAGAATTCTGCGGAAAATGGGGAACGGAATGCCTTAATATTAGGTTCCCTCTGCCTTCCCCGCTGGATGTAACTTGTTTCGTTCGTGATTTACAACATTAAATTAAAGAATAAAATCTTAACTTGTATGTTCTTACGTTAATTATAATTATTTCGAAAGGATTTAAAATAAATACGTTTTTAAATTGAACGAGAGCTGTGTACCGCAACTAATTTACTATCCGACTATCACGTGACTGGATGTAGATATACTAAATAGAAAGAGACCATCAGGAGACGTGAAGGAGAGAAAAAAATTCAAAGTGTTTACAATTTTTTTTGTAAAGAGAAATAATGTTACGAATGCTCTTTTTAGGGATTTTAAATATATGATTTTAATTGCTATTTGCATATACATACGTGGGTAAATTTTAATTTTCTACGTTTGTCGTAGTCTGTGGAAACCAAGAAAATCTCAATAACTAACGCATACTATGAGATCCTACTTGACGATATGTATATATATACATAGATATATATCTTTAGGTATTTACTTTTAACATAATATCTTTATAAATTATAAAATATAATACTTTTTAAATAACACTTTTAACAGTATTGTAAGACATATAATTAAAATGTATAATTTTTTCTAGTAAGTTTAACTTTCAACAGAGCAGCAGTAAAAGCAATATATACGTATTTAATTTGTTGAGCAGTTCACGGGTAATAAGATAGCTGATTGAAGAGGAACAGTTTGATTAAATTTACTCTGAAAGTGATCGCTGCAATTTCTCTTAGCTCGTCTACAAATTTATTTAATTTTAAAATTTTACCTAATAATAGTACATATTTATTCAGAAAGAATTTCATAAGGAATTCATAGATTATATGTTACCATTCCCCATTTTCCACCCAATTCTGGGGGCATTTCGTGTTGAATAGCAGAATTCAGCGCCGCGCTTTGTCTCGTTACCAAAAGCGAGGCAATGAAAATATTAAATTTTTGATTTCCTCGACTGGGAATTGAACCCACAACCGTCGCGTTTAGAACCACATACTTGTGTCATATTATATAACAACACGCAATACCTCCAGAATTCGGCGGAAAGTGAAGAACGGAGTGTTTTGACGCGGTTAAACAACGTTTCCAGGTTCAATCGGATACAGCATGAAACTCAGATCTAAATTCACAGTAGAAAAATATTTCATTAACTTACAGAGCTAAAAAATTTTCCTAAAAAATCCTAGCGTTATAATCAAATTCCTATACATAAATAATTTATTATATATTATTAAAAAAATCAATTATCTAGCTACCTTTATATTCTATCTTATTGGTTGCGGCGTTGAGTTCTGCCACTCAACACGCAATGCCTCCAGAATTCGGCAGAAACTGGGGAACGGAGTGACTTAACACTAGGTTCCCTCTGCCTTCCCTGCTGTGTGCGGGATACAGCGTGAAGCTGTTT
>JAKRZM010001271.1:155856-167593 GCA_036379175.1 Heliconius cydno galanthus
AAAGTGACTATTATATTTATTTTCATAAGGATGAATATCAAATTATAGAAATCATCTAATTTTTGTTAATGTATACAAATCTATATCGGCGCGCGCCATGTATGCATTAAGCAAACTCATTTTGGGTGACGTTTTCTTAAAACAAACTTTGCAAGCCGTTGCTTAGCAACGCGTAGCCACCATTGTTATCAACATGGCGGAATAAATTGCATGTCAAATTAAAGTGTATTTTAATATATTAGTATATTTCGACAATATTACAAATATAAGAAAAAAAAGTATCCTATGTTCATCCCGGTACTCTCTTGTATCTCTATATGTGTATTTTATTACAATTAATTCAATTTCAATTCGCGGTTTGGCCCTGATTGCGTAAAAGACAGACAGACAGACAGACAGACAGACAGAAAGACAGACAGACAGACAGAGTTACTTTCGAATTTATAATATAGGTATGGATAGACATATCTTTCTTTTCTTTATATAATTTCAATAAATTTACTTCCCATTAATGTACGTTTAAATATTTTAAACTATGCAACGGATTTTTAACATGAAGTTTTATATTTATTTTATTTTACAGAGGAATATTTATCTATTATTTTACATGTAATTCATGAATTTTATATAAAAGTACCTACATTTATTTAACACCAAATCATCATAAAAGGTTGAAAAAGCTCTTCTACGCATAAATATTTAATGGTAAGCAGCTCTCAATATACTGAACAAGAATCTTATTAACCCAAGTAACTTTTTATCTTAAAAGTAAAGGCTTTTTGCTCAGATAGTAAACGAAGAGAACATAATGATGTATACGAGTACAGGATCCATTCCACGTTTTTCTAAGTAATACTATAATTGTTTTAATTGTATAATTTTTCTACATAATAGTATAATTGGTTAATAGCATAGTAACTGCTGTATAAGTGAAGGAACTCACTGCCGCGGTTTGTTTTATCAGAGAAGATAAATAAAAATAATTATTTTCTCCTAATGGAGATGAAATTGTATAAATATTTTTTTGCAGCTTCACGCTTTATCCCGCATGTAGCAACGTAGGCCCTAACCTAATGTTAAAACACTCCGTTCCCCACTTTATGCCCAAATCTAGAGGCATTAGGTATTCAGTGGCGGTAGTGAACGCCGTGCTTTGCTTCGACGTCAAAGCGAAGAAATGGAAATATTAAAAATTTCATTTTCTCGAATGGGAATCGAACCCACAACCTATCGCGTTGACTGGCCTCAAACATATTTACCCAACATTCCTGCAATCGTACTTAAAATAAATAGTCTATGTTCTCAATATATAAAGGTGACGTAAAACATATGTACGTAATACGTGATCCTTGCTCTGGCACTTGAACTTTTATTGAAGGAAATTGGAGAGAGCCGAGCTCGTGATGAAATTATCCACCCTTAAATACATTTTCCAATTCGATGTGAAACATTTTCACTATAAATACGATAGGATTTATTTTTACTCGTTACATTTTAAATTAATTACATAGATAACATTATATCATGTGTATAGCAGAGTACACAGAGAGAACGTAGGAACCTAGTGTAAGATACTCCGATACAATTAAGACACTTGTATTCCCCACTTTTCAGGAAATTCTGAACGCATGCTTACTTGCAGGCCAGTTGAGTGGCAGAACTCAACACCGCAGTTTGCCTCGTTAATAGAGCAAGTGTGAATCTAAACCTGAATGCACGTAAATTGTAAACAGAAGGAACCTAGTGCTTAGACAGTACATTAGAGAATGGACTGGCTTAACACTAGGATCCTTTGAATGGTGAAAAAAATGACGCAATGTCTCGAAAATTTAGGGTTGAATTTTTTTTTCTGATAAACTAAACTGTTGTGGACCTGGAATGGTCTTTACACTCCCCCGGCGGAGAGAGATGAGAAAAGCTCGCCCCTCCCCAAATTCGCTTAAAAATTGTGAAACATAGGTATATATTTTCAATTTCCAAGGAAAATATAAGGAATGTTATATTTTATTTAAAAGATACAGAAAAGCAAAAGGACACTTAAGATGGATGCAGTGTAGCATAAATTATCTAGCAACGCAATACCCTTTTCATGTTGAAGCCTCTTATCATATCAGAGCAGTGCTCTCCATACGAGTTCTATTATATATCTAAGATCTATTATTATAGTTTTAAATGTATACCTTATTCTTAATTTTATTATATCTGTATTTTTCGTTATTAATTCTGCATTTAAAAATAAAAATAAAATAAGCCTTTATTCACTGACCATTTCAGAATAAACTGCACAATAAAATTCAAAAACTTAAAAATTAAAACCATTTAAAAAGTACTTAATTCTAGCAGCCAGTTTTTTGGTCAGGTCGTCCCTCGACATAGGCCTCCCCCATCCTATTCCACTGTTCTCTGTTCCAAGTTAACCTCCTCCATCCTTTTGGTAGATCGTCCTCCCATCTTTTTATTTGACGTCCTTTTTGCCTCTTTCCGTTTCTAGGATACTATTCAGTTACATCTTTAGTTCATTTATTTTTATTCGTTTTCATAGTGTGTCCAATCCAATCCAATCAGTTCCACTTCAATTTTTTTATTTTTTGTATCACATCACTCACCATAGTTCATTTACATGCGGGAACCTTATGTTAGACACTCTATTCCCCATAAGAGACTTTTGCCGAAATCAACGCCGCCCCTTGCACGAGTATAATTACGAGAAAATATGAAAGTTACGATATAAAAGTTAAAGAGACATTATTCAAAAGATAATAAAGTTAGTAAAACGAGTGACCCTACAATAAGTGTTCGTATCGGCCGCTACGTGCCGGTCACCGTGGTTTTACAATTTGCATATTTACAACTTTAATTTTCAGGAAAATGGTTCGCTTTGTAAAGGTGAATCACTAAAAATATGGTTTTACGCGTGTACGTTGTTAATGAAATGGCTAAATATAAAATATTTTTAAAAAATCAGCTTCACGCTGTATCCCGCACACAGCAGGTTAGACCGAGGGAATATAGTGCTAAGACACTCCGTTACCCAATGTCCGCCAAATCGAGGCATTGTGTGTCGAGTGACGAAATTCAACGCCGGGCTTTTGGTGCTAGAGTGAAGAAATGAAAATATTGGCCTCATATAAAATACTATAAAGCTTATTTGAATATTGAAAAATTAGCTTATAAAATGACTGCATATTAATTTGCAACAACGTGAACAAAGAGATAGACAAAATAAACAAAACAAGATTTTTTTTTATTTTGTCTGTCTGTCACGCTAATCTCAGTAACGGCTTAGCTTAGCTGATTTAATTGCACTTTTCAATATTGTATTTTGGCAAGCTTCCAATAACATTTAGCGTTTGTTTCATTTTAATAGTTTATTTTATAAATAAAAACGTAATTAATAAAAAAAAGTATGTTGTTTGACGAAATTGCTATAAATAACTGTTTTATTTACTTTACTTTATAATATAGGTATAGATATTGTTTGAAAAATTATATTATTATTAGAAAACGGAAGAAATGCAGATTACTAAATTTAAAATTATATATTTCAAGCGGGCAAAGCCGCGAGCGGGTTGCTAGTATATAGATATACATAGTTCAAAGTAAAGGCAGGTCATTTCCAGCCCTCCCACTATTTGGCAAAACTTTCGTTTCACAAAGAGACACCACGCAACGGTTGTTTGCAGAAGTCCAGTTTCCGCTTGGACCCTTCGACCTTCACTAATTCGACTGAATCCATACTTACATAATTAATTGTTGGGGGTTCAAAGGACACCTTGGAAGAGGAATTTTAGGAAAATTTATTCACATATTTTTTTTATAATCTATATATATAAAAGGACTTGTCCTCACTGACTGAGGTAAGACGCACGCACAGCCGTAACCGCTGATGGTAGAAACATGAAATTTGGACAGATGTTTACTTTCGTAATCTGGACATCCACTAAGAAGGGATTTTGACAAATTTTAACCCTAAAGGGGTGAAATAGGGCTTGAAAGTTTGTATGAAAAAAAAATTAAATCGGCACCGATTTTTATAAAATTTTAAATTCAGTAGGCAGAGGGAACCTAGTGTTAATACACTCTGTTGCCTACTTTTCATTTCTCTCAAATTCTGAGGACATTGCGTGTTGAGTGGATACCAGAGCGAAGAAATGGAAATATAAATGTCTATTAATATTTCATTACTTCGAGTGGGGATCGAACTCACAACAACAACAATATACAAGCGCCACATCAAAGACAACAATATCAATATAAATCATATTACAAATATGTCGCGCAAAGATAAGATCTTGCCCCAAGTAAGAGTCATTACTCCCAAGGAAGAGCTACCACAATTAATTAAGGAATAAGAAGATAAATTATAAAGCCGACAAAGACTGATGACAATAATGACACCGTTTCATTAAACGAGCGATCAGACGAGACAATGGTCAGTTACAATTGCTGTCAACGAAAGATTCACCAATGTAACAACGGTTGATGTAAGCTCAAATGATATGATACTTTTATATAATGACTAGTGGACTTGGGCGGCTTCGCCCGCTTGAACTATACGAACATTTATTAAATGTATTTATGGAAATATTGTCAGTTTAGAGGGTGAATCCTAATAAACCATGAAACACGTGTTCATTGTAATATTTTTAAGAGTCTAAATTTCAAATCTTATAAAAATCAGTAGCGATTTACATTTTTTTTCCATACAAAGTTTCAACCCCTATTTCATCCCCTTAGGAGTGGAATATTGTAAATTCTCGTCTTAGCAAGCACCTACGTCCTATAAATAACATAACTTCTATGCAAAATTTCAGATTCCTAGCATGTAGTTTCTGAGATTTCCTGATGAGTGAGTGACCTTTCGATTTTTTATATATATAGATATTTTTTGAATGTTACAAATTCAGTACTTAATATAAAAGGGAAAGGAAATCATTATCGGTCTTTAAACGAAAAGTATGGTAACCTATTTTTTTAGCTTCACCCTACAACAGCAGGGTAAGCAGAGGTAGCCTAGTGTTAAGATTCTCCACTTTCCGCCGGTTTCTGAAGGCACTGCGTATTGATTAGCGAAACTCAACCCCATGCTTTTGCCTCGACACCAGAGCGAAAAAATGAAAATATTAAATATTTATTAAAGTTAGGTTATTCAACGTTCTTCAAAAATTACATAGAAATACAACTAGAAATAGTTCAATTTGAATGTGTTTTACATGTAGCTACGACCAGTGGTATGTGGTTTCCACGCCATACAAGATTAACAGCCGTTGCCGCTTACAAATGTTAGAAACGTAAATTTGTAACAATTACTCATAACTACGCCAGTCATGGTACAATGGCACAAGTGTGTGAGATTGTGGGTTCGATTCCCACTCGAGGAAAAAAATATATTATATAATAAAATAAAAATAAATATTCCATATATTTAATATTTTCATTTCTTCGTTCTGATGTTGAGGCAAAGTATGAAGATTATGAGAAATCATAACTAGCTTTTACTTGTGGCTTTGTCTCTATAGTTAAATGAAAATAATTGAGAGTGTTGTTATAATACATGACATATTCTAACACAACGAGTTGTTCCTGAGATTACTGTATTCAACCAAACAAACTCTTCAAGTGTACAATATTAGATATTAAGAAAATCAAATAACAAGTAGTTTTCAAAGACTTAGTTACAACCAATTTGGGGTAAAAATAGATCAAACAACGAAGTGTGAATCTTGCACACGTTTTGTTTTACCTTGACACCTTTCTCGCCTTCACTTCATAAATACTCTTGAAAATAATATATATATTTTTTTTTTATTTTCAAAACTTCATATTGTTTTTAATAATATATGAATAGTAAATTTAAAAAAAAAATGAAGGTATGTTATATAACATTAATCGCAAAAAGAAAACAAATAAGAAAAAAACAATTATAGAATTTACTAGAGCCCCAAGGAAAAGGTGAACAGGCTATGAAGATTTAAAGCGAAACCGGAAAAACTTTCCAAAACATCCGGAAAATGTATTCGTAATCAGGCTATTTCCTATCTGATATTCAAGGGAAAAAAATACTGATTTATTTTGTTAAACTGTTTTAAAGGCAATGTAAAGTTTATTTTTAACTGAAGTATGTAGCAGGGTAGGCAGAGGAGACTTAGTGTACACTCCACTCCTCACTCTCCGCAGAATTCAGACAGTAGCGAAACTCAACGCCGTGCTTTGCCTCGACACCAACATGAAGAAATTAAGTATTCAATATATCATCTCCTCAAGTGGGAATCGAATTCACAACCTGTCGAGTTGACAGTCACTCGCTTGTGGCCCTGCGCTACGACTACATACTACACTAGGATATTGCGGTCTTAAAAATGAATAGGCAAATATTTTTATAGGCTTCACATACAGAATGTTCAATAGTACATATGTTTGTATGAATATACGTACATACATTCATGCACCATTTATCCATAAAAAACGTTAAAAACAAAAAAGAATTGCAATATATATATTTTACTCCCGATAACCAAATAAATTTTAACAAAAAATTGCAGAGAGCATTCACTGTTAAATATAGGCCAGTCGTAGCGCAGGGGCCCTATCTAGCGTATGACTGTAAATGCGACAGGTTCGATTCCCACTCGAAGAAATGTTTAATATTCTCATTCCCTCGCTCTGGTAACGAAGCAAAGCGCTGCATTGGGTGCCTACATTCAACACGCAATGCTTCTGGAAAATGGGGAGCGGAGTGTTTTAACACTATGCTACTTTTGCCTACCTACCCTACTACCAGAAATAATAAAAAAAAATTAAGGTTCAAAAAGTCATTTATCTGTATATATAAATTAAAGCCCAGCCTGGTACTTAGCCGGACATTTTCACTATTGCTTTGGAAATTTAGTGTTGCTATCGGAAAGATCGTGGTGACAGTAGGCCCATTCTCTTATCTTTAAGTTTTTATTAGATTTTTTTTTATTTTCTTTTTATTCTTGTAAATTGTAGGTAAACAATCGAAATAAGAGAAGACAAAAGAAAAGTTAGTGTGGGTGCATTTGAGACCAGTCATGGCACTGTGCGACTGTAAACGCAATAGGGTGTGGGTTCGATTTTCACTGGGGAGAATTAAATAATTCATATTTTCACTTCTTCGCTCTGGCAAAAAGCTTTACTGCTGCTGTTTACTGCTGCCCTCAACACGTAATGCAATTAACTCTAGGTTTCCAGCTTCTATTAAGTAAGCTCTCTGCTTATGTAAGTACGGGTGTACTATCACCAGGATTTACCTGGGCTACAGCATGGAACTGAGAAAAAACAAAAACAAATAATATCAAACTACGTTTAAGGGATTCATAAACCACCAAAAAAAATTTTTCACGTCGAGAGAACATGATTAACGAAATATTTTATCACTATTTTTGCATATCATAATTAATTTAATCCTTATTAAATCTTAGTTCCAAGTTTATTTATAAAGATCGATTTAAAGTAATTATCTTAATGTTGTAGTAGAATATGTAATCCACTTTAATGGATCGCGGCGGAATAAATGATCTTATATTACTTTAGGGACTCCTTCCTAAGATCTCACAGTATAAGACCATATCTTCATGAGCACATCCACAGGAGGCTTCTCCATATAGCTACAATACTATATGTTATCTGATATAGACCATATTAAAGTTTCATCTAAATACGTCCATCCATTTTTACCTATAAATCTAAATGTCAATTTCTGATAATATTATCCACGTTGTGTTTTTTCCTTAAAAAAGTACTAACAGAAAATAAATATGAATATATATTCACATATTATAGTAAAATAACTTTTTAGTATCTTTTTAAATAAAATAGTTATATTATGTATAGCACAAAGTTGCTCTTTTTTTCTTTGTTATTTGACGTCGATTTTAATCACAGCTAGCGAAGCTATTAAGAGTCCAGCTTCTAACAGTGGGGACAGAATTTCATTAATTTTCTCGTGACATTCACGTTTAACGCCAAGGCGAGTAAAAATCTAATTGGAAAATACTTCCGGGTTTGGAAGCAAGTTTTATCTTTAAATAATACAATAAATAATAATATTATAAATAACAATTAAATATCTCTATTTATTTTTTAATTTAATAGTGGGGTCCGGTGACGAAGGGGCATCAGCGTGTGAATGTAAACGCGACAGTTTGTGGATTCAATTCTCACTCGAGGGCATAAAATATTTAATATTTTCATTTCCTCGCTCTAGTAACGTGGCAAAACGCTTTAAGATTCGCCACTCGCTTGTAATGCCTCCAGAATTCGGGGAACTTAACACTAGGTTCCCAGTTTCCCTCTACCTTTCTACGTAAGGGATAGAGCGTGAAACGAAAAAAAACCTTTCTTAATACTACTTCTCTATTCACATATAAAATATATAAACATAATATCAAGTTATATTAAACATATTATACTTATCAACTCTCTAGCTTTTGATTAAGTATACAGTAGTTCGATTGTTGGTACAGTCTCAACGCTCTCAAAGTAACGTGTCCATTAGGCACGTTTTCTGCTCGTCCAAAGTAAATGGGCCCTCTAATACCGGTACTAATTACCTCTATCTATTTTATTTACGCCTCTAATATACATTAAGTATCTTAATGTCTTTGCAAACAGTATGCTTCTTGATTGTATTGTGTTGTATAACTTGTATAGGTCAATTTTTGAGATATTGCGTGTTGAGTGGCGGAATTAAACACCGCGCTTGTGCTCAGATACCAGAAAAGCAAAGAAATGAAAATTTAAAATAACTTATAAAGCAACTTATTATTGGTATTCTATATAAATAATAAAATAATATACTAAAGTAAGAAAAGGCACATTTTTGTTTGTTAAGTACCTAAGCTGAATTCGATCTTGCGCTCTTATATAACAATGAGTGGGGAAATGAAAAAATATTGATATTTAAAAACATATACTTGTGCACACTAACTATCATTACTTGTAATATAGAATAACAAGGAAACTAGATGGTATTTATTAAATATACATAATTTTACTAGAAAAAAGATTTTTAAGTTTTACAGTGCCATTTAGTAAAGTGACCCACCATTAACCTAAATGCTGAAAAATGTACTATTATTTAGGTCAAGGTCAAATTATAATTAAGAAACGCGTATAGAATAAAATTTGCATACAGACTGTAAAGGGTCAGTAATAAAGCTTAGTAGACGTAAATTGTTCAAATGTGTAAGGATGTGTTTTGCCTCGTTACCAGAGATAAAAATAAAAATATTAAATAATCTTCATTTCATGAAGTGGGAATTGAACTCGCAACCTGTTATGTCCTGCAGGTCAGCTATCCCTTGCTTTTTATATTAATGTATACTATAAAATATAAAACTTTATTTCTTCGAATAATACGTGTACTAAGAATAAATAACCAATGGGTTAGTAGAACAATTTACCTTTTTTTATGAGATCGATCTAAAGATTTCCACTGCCCCAACACTGCCTCAGGCCGTCCCCTTCTGAACAAGGGTCAAAATATCATTAATTCTTACGTCAAGAAATTTCAACCAAGAAATGTACCTTAGAATTTTATTTATAAATAATTGTGAACATATTGAGAAAAATCTGTATTCCTTATTAATATTCTGTGAAATAATTACCAGAGCGAGAAAATGAAAATATTAAAATTTTAACCTGAGTGGGAATCGAATCCACGCTCTTGTTCATCTTCGCCACTACTACTTCGCTCACTACCATCAACCAGATTACTTTACGTGTTACTTAATATGAGATATAGAAAATAAAAGAAATAACTTTACAGAAAACGGAGAAAGGGATTTTCTACCTCGCTTCGGTTTAATCGCTATAATGATTTAAATAAATGTTTTCTTCAACATCGATGTTTTTCTAATAATTAATCCCTTAGTTAAAAATCAAATCAGCTTCACGCTGTATCCCGCACCCAGCAGATAAGACAGAGGGAACCTATTGTTAAGACACTCTGTTCCCCACTTTCCGCCGAATTCTGGCAGCATTGCATGGTTAGTGGCTGAACTCAACGCCGCGCTTCGCCTCGACATCAGAGTAAAGAAATGACAATATAAAATATTTTATTTACTTGTATGGAAATCGAACCCACACCTACCAGACTGGCCTATTATGACATATTAAAGTATTTCAAACAATCAAGAATGTCTAATTGCTACAAAGTTTTTGTGAAAGTAAGGCAAATTTTCCGTTAATTAAACTCAGCTTTTGTAAGAAGCTGTTGACAGAAAAAATTTCGCAATTAGAAATTTTCTTTAAGTTCGACGTTGATTAGGTAAGAAGCTTCGACGGATGCGCAAAAGTTAAATATTCTAGTTGATTAAACAAGTTGTTACTTTTTAATTTTTCTCGAACAATGTAAAATTAAGTGCCTGAAATTCATAAAAGGATAATTCAGTTAATTATTACTTTTTAGGATTCTGTATCTTATAAGAAAAACACGGAACCCTTATAGAATCACTTTACTAAGCGTCACTCCGTCTGTCAAGGCCATTTATCTTGAGACCTCTTGGAGCTGTCAACCATATTTTTCAAGTACATTGTTTCTCTACAATATAATAAATGTATCCAAATAAAATATATAAAAATATATTTTTTTTTTTTCAAAATCGTAAAATGACATTTTCGTATCATTACACCCAAATCGGTAGAATTTAATTATCAACCTTTTTTTCGATAATTGTCGACCTGATTAAAACCAACCCTTAATTAGACTTAACAATGAGTCGGGGTTGATTGCTCATTAAAATGTTAAATAATGTGAAAATTGCAACATTTAAGCTTAGCGATAAAGAAATTAGGCATTAACACCGGCCAAATTATACTGAACGACGCCTGTAATTACAACGATTTTGTAGGTACCTAGTGGAATTAAAATAATTTACAGTTTTACAGTGTAATTACATATTATGTTTAATAGATATAGATATAGAATCACAGTTACATAAACTTTAAAGCTCTGGTTCAAGAGAAAGTGTTGGATTCCATCACTCATCACGCAATGCCCCCAGAATTCGGCGGAAAGTGGAGAGCGGAGTGTTTTAACAATGTAATTTATGTTAATGGAAAATGGAGATGGAGAATGATTACTTTATTTTTTTTCAGCTTCACGCTGTATCCCGCATACAACAGGGAAGAAAGAGAGAACCTAGTGTTCGAAATGTTATTTCTAATGTTAGGTACAATCCATATTAATTTAATTTAATAATTTTTGAAGAAAATTACTTTGCCAATAATATTTAAACTATAATTTAGGTGTATGTGTCGAATAATAATTTAGGCTAAAACCATATTGCAGCTAACAGTACGGCTAACAATCAGTTCACAAACGAACTTCTCACGCTTGCGGTGGCTCACTCGAGTGCAAGTCCGCTCTCAATAATAGATATATCCTTGAACTTTGAAATTTAGTTTAGAGCTTTTGATAATAATTATTGAACTTATGAGCAAACACTGTTTTAGATCTTAGCTGTTTGCCATACATATTTCTTATTCACTTTATAATTTAAAAAATGTAATGTTTTTATTTTCAAGTTCACACTGTATTCCACATAAATCAGAGTAGGCAAAGGAAACCTAGTGGTAAGACACTCCAAGAACGAGAACAAGAACGAGAAAATAAAATGATTAAATAAATAATTTTGCGAGCGAGATCGAACCCACAACTGCCGGGATTACAGTCACATACTTGTGCCTCTATTTCACGACTACTATATAAATA
>JAKRZM010001272.1:0-10870 GCA_036379175.1 Heliconius cydno galanthus
TATCTTACAACCTTTATAAAGCGACTAGCGGACGTGCGCAGCTTCGCTTGCGTATTTAAGGGTAAATTCTAATAACCCATGAAACATGTGTTCAATGAAATATTTTTAAGAGTCTAAATTTCAAATTTTATAAAAATAGGTGGCGATTTAAAGATTTTTCCATACAAACTTTCAACCCCTGATTTGCACTCTTAGGGGGTGAATTCTAGAAAACCATGAAACATATGTTCAATTTAATATTTTATATGTTCAATTTAATATTATAATAAAAATCGGTGTCGATTTAAAAAATTTTCCATACAAACTTTCAACCCCTATTTCACCCCTTTAGGGTTAAAATTTTTGAAAATCCCTTCTTAGTGGATGTCCAGATTACGAAAGTAAACATCTGTCCAAATTTNTGATAGTGTTATCCACGTTGTGTTTTTTCCTTAAAAAAGTACTTGCAGAAAAAAAATATGAGTTTATATTCACATATTATAGTAAAGTAACTTTTTAGTATCTTTTTAAATAAAATAGTTATATTATGCACAGCACAGGGTTGCTTTTTTTTTCTTTGTTATTTGACGTCGATTTTAATCACAGCCAGAGAAGCTATTAAGAGTCCAGCTTCTAACAGTGGGGACAGAATTTCATTAATTTTCTCGTGACACGTTTAACGCCAAAGCGAGTAAAAATCTAGTTGGAAAATACTTCCGGGTTTGGAAGCAAGTTATATCTTTAAATAATACAATAAATAATAATATTATAAATAACAATTAAATATCTCTATTTATTTTTTAATTTAATAGTGGGGTCCGGTGACGCAGGAGCATCAGCGTGTGAATGTAAACGCGACAGCTTGTGGATTCAATTCTCACTCGAGGACATAAAATATTTAATATTTTCATTTCCTCCTTTTGATAACGTGGCAAAACGCAGAACTCCAGAATTCGGGGAACGTTGTGAAGAGACTCAACACTAGATTCCCCTTTCCCTCTACCTTTCTACGTAAGGGATAGAGCGTGAAACGAAAAAAAACCTTTCTTAATACTACTTCTCTATTCACATATAAAATATATAAACATAATATCAAGTCATATTAAACATATTATACTTATCAGCTCTCTAGCTTTTGATTAAGTATACAGAAGTTCGATTGTTGGTACAGTCTCAACGCTCTCAGAGTAACGTGTCCATTAGGCACGTTTTCTGCTCGTCCGAAGTAAATGGCCCCTCTAAATACCGGTACTAATTACCTCTATCTATTTTATTTCCGCCTCTAATACACATTAAGTATCTTAATGTCTTTGCAAACAGTATGCTTCTTGATTGTATTGTGTTGTGTAAGTTATATACGAGTAGGTCAGCTTTTGAGACATTGTGTGTTGAGTGGCGGAACTCAACACCGCGCTTGTGATCAGATACCAGAGCAGAGAAATGAAAATTTTAAATAACTTATAAATCAACTTATTATTGGTATTCTATATAAATAATAAAATAATATACTAGAGTAAGAAAAGGCACATTTTTGTTTGTTAAGTACCTAAACTGAATTCGATCTTGCGCTCTTATATAACGATGAGTGGGAAAATGAAAAAATATTGATATTTAAAAACATATACTTGTGCACACTAACTATCATTACTTGTTTTATAGAATAACAAGGAAACTAGATGTTATTTATTAAATATACATAATTTTACTATAAAAAGGGTGTTTTAAGTTTTACAGTGCCATTTAGTAAAGTGACCCACCATTAACCTAAATGCTGAAAAATGTACTATTATTTAGGTCAAGGTCAAATTATAATTAAGAAACGCGTAATTTATCTACAAATTGAGAATAAAATTTGCATACAAACTGTAAAGGGTCAGTAATAAAGCTTAGAGGACGTAAATTGTTCAAATGTGTAAGGATGTGTTTTGCCTCCTTACCAGAGAGATGAAAATGGAAATATTAAATAATCTTCATTTCATGAAGTGGGAATCGAACTCGCAACCTGTCATGTCCTGCAGGTCAGCTATCACTTGCTTTTTATATACTATAAAATATAAAACTTTATTTCTTCGAATAATACGTGTACTAAAAATAAATAACCAATGGGTTAGTAGAACAATTTACCTTTTTTTATGAGATCGATCTAAAGATTTCCACTGCCCCAACACTGCCTCAGGCCGTCCCCTTCTGAACAAGGGTCAAAATATCATTAATTCTTACGTCAAGAAATTTCAACCAAGAAATGAACCTTAGAATTTTATTTGTTAATAAATTGTGAACATATTAAGAAAAATCTGTATTCCTTATTAATATTCAGTGAAATAATTACCAGAGCGAGGAAATGAAAATATAAAATTTTTCTTTACTCCGAGTGGGAATCGAATCCACGCGCTCGTGCATCTGCGCCACGACGGTTTCAAATCAACCAGATTACTTTACGTGTTACTTAATATAAGATATAGAAAATAAACAACTTTACAGAAAACGGAGAAAGGGACTTTCTACCTCGCGTCGCTTTAATCGCTATAATAATAAAAAAAATTTTTTTGTTAAAAATTGATGTTTTTCTAATAATTAATCCCTTACTTAAAAATCAAATCAGCTTTACGCTGTATCCCGCACCCAGCAGATAAGACAGAGGGAACCTATTGTTAAGATACTTTGTTCCCCACTTTCCCCCGACACCAGAGCAAAGAAATGACAATATAAAATATTTATTTACTTGTATGGAAATCGAACCCACACCTACCAGACTGGCCTATTATGACATATTTAAGTATTTCAAATAATCAAGAATGTCTAATTGCTACAAATTTTTTGTGAAAGTAAGGCAAATTTTCCGTTAATTAAACTCAGCTTTTGTAAGAAGCTGTTGACAGAAAAAATTTCGCAATTAGAAATTTTCTTTAAGTTCGACGTTGATTAGGTAAAAAGCTCCGACGGATGCGCAAAAGTTAAATATTCTAGTTGATTAAACAAGTTGTTACTTTTTAATTTTTCTCGAACAATGTAAAATTAAGTGCCTGAAATTCATAAA
The DNA here is from genome assembly GCA_036379175.1 of Heliconius cydno galanthus. Taxonomy (NCBI): domain Eukaryota; kingdom Metazoa; phylum Arthropoda; class Insecta; order Lepidoptera; family Nymphalidae; genus Heliconius; species Heliconius cydno. The sequence continues at coordinate 3,017 of JAKRZM010001272.1, forward strand.
AAGATTATTTCTGTTAATTATTACTTTTTAGGATTCTGTATCTTATAAAAAAACACAGAACCTTTATAGAATCAATTTGCTATGCGTCGCTCCGTCGAGACCTCGTGGAGCTGTCAACCATATTTTCAAGAGTATTGTTTCTCTACAATATAATAAATGTATCCAAATAAAATATATAAAAATAATATTTTTTTTCAAAATCGTAAAATCACATTTTCGTATCATTACACCCAAATCAGTAGAATTTAATTATCAACCTTTTTTCCGATAATTGTCGACCTGATTAAAACCAACCCTTAATTAGACTTAACAATGAGTCGGGGTTGATTGCTCATTAAAATGTTAAATAATGTGAAAATTGCAACATTTAAGCTTAGCGATAAAGAAATTAGGCATTAACACCGGCCAAATTATACTGAACAACGCCAGTAATTACAACGATTTTGTAGGTACCTAGTGGAATTAAAATAATTTACAGTTTTACAGTGTAATGACATATACTGTTTCATAGATATAGATATAGAATCACAGTTACATAAACTGTAAAGCTCTGGTTTAAGAGAAAGTGTTGGATTCCATCACTCATCACGCAATGCCCCCAGAATTCGGCAGAAAGTGGGCAGCGGAGTGACTTAACAATGTAATTTATGTAAGTGGAAAATGGAGATTTGATTACTTAATTTTTTTCAGCTTCACGCTATATCCCGCACACAATAGGGTAGAAAGGGAGAACCTAGTGTTCGAAATGTTATTTCGAATGATAGGTATAATCCATATTAATTGTAAATAAAAGCAAATCTTTGTTTGTGATATAATTTTTGAAGAATATTAATATTCTATATTGCCAATAATATTTAAACTATAATTTAGGTGTATGTGTCGAATAATAATTTAGGCTAAAACCATATTGCAGCTAACAGTACAGCTAACAATCAGTTCACAAACGAACTTCTCATGCTTGCGGTGGCTCACTCGAGTGCAAGTCCGCTCTCAATAATAGATATATGCTTGAACTTTGAAATTTAGTTTAGAGTTGTTGATAATAATTATTGAACTTATGAGCAAACACTGTTTTAGATCTTAGCAGTTTGCCATACATATTTCTTATTCACTTTATAATTAAAAAAATGTAATATTTTTATTTTCAAGTTCACACTGTATTCCACATAAATCAGAGTAGGCAAAGGAAACCTAGTGGTAAGACATTCCAAGAACAAGAACGAGAAAATAAAATGATAAAATAAATAATTTTTGCGAGCGGGATCGAACCCATAACCGCCGGGATTACAGTCACATACTTGTGCCCCTATTTCACGACTACTATATAAATATATCTAACAACCTTTATAAAGCGATAAACAAATACATTGCAATCACACATCTAAAATTTCATTAAAAATATTTTTGAAATGTCAAAATTGAGATAAGCCCCGCAAAAGACGCTAGCCAAAAAAATATACCAACTAAAATAAATATAATATTGCTTACATATATACCTTCTTCCATATCTTAGTTATATAAATACCTCTTTCTATATCTCAGTTATATATGATATCGAATTTATATTATAGTTAAGTCACACAAAGAGCGCTCACAGTGAGTTAACTTCAAATCCTGCTATTTCCGATTTAATTAACAAACTAATTAACTTACAGGTTCAAATATTCGTAAATGTGGAAGTTCCTCCATGTTGGTAGCTTCCGGTTAGACTAACACTACTGACATTTCTAAGTAACTTGGGATTCAACATTACTTGTAATTAATTAATTGAATAAAGAGTATTTTTAATTGATTCTTTTTCAGCTTTGCGTTATATATCGCATGTGGCAGGGTAGGCAGAGACTGCCTGGTGTTAAGATATTCCACTCCTCTCTTTCTGCCGACTTCTGCAGTCATTTCGTGTCGCTCTTGTCTCGCTATAAGAGAGAAGAAATAAAAATATAAAATATTATATTTTCTGGAATAGGAATCGAACCCACAACCTGTCGCGTTTACATGGGTGTGACACCCTTGTGTCACTGCCACTGTGCCACGAGTGGCCTCTATAATTATGATGTTGATTTATAATAGCTTTATATACTATCTTATATGGTATTTACTTCATCTAAAATATTCTACGATTCGAGATTTGATAAATTCGAATTTTATAGTATACAAAAAATATTGAATAGGTACCTAATTCCATAAAGTTCTTAAAATGTAAAACAATCAAGAATGATATTTTTCCTTTTCAAATTCATGAATANTATTATTCTATTATACTTTATACAGAAAGTTATTAATTTCTAAGTTCTCCTTTATCATGTGGACTTATGTATTTACTTATTTAGTCATAATTATGTATAAGCTTATATGATCAAGGATAATATAGGTTCTGCCATCGACACGTAATGTCTCGAAATTATGTGCATAAAAGGGAATGGAGAAAGGAGTACTAGGTTTTTTCGCTTATTAGAAGAAATACATGTACTCAAAAAAATATGTAAAGTATCGTTATATTTTAATTTTAAAATTACTTCTGTTATTATCAGTTTCTCCTTCTCAATGTCATTCTGGTAATTGCATAGCTATAAAATTCTGCAAAGTATTTCGTCGCTGCTGTTTTTAAAACTGGTTAGAAACATGCAAATATGTGTTGAAATATTTAAATACATATTTTTATTTTAAATTTAAATATTTTTTAATTGGAATTAATCGACCCTGGCAACAAAATTATATGAAATATATTTTCTTTATATTAAAAAGAAAAAACTTTGAATCACACATCACCCTTATATGTTAAGTAAAATTAAAGCTAAAAGTTACGTTGAAACCCATAGGACTGAACGTGATGAATTGTGGGTTTCTATCTGTCAATATATCGTTTTTTTTAAATATTATAGTTTTCTTGGGCTATTGACATGCGTTGGGTTCCGTTATACAATACTCAATTTTTTATATTAGGGAAGTCGAGTAAAGAGTGACTAGACCCAGCCCGATCGTCGGCTGCAAGAGTAGATTCGAGTACGTAGGACACGCCCTGGCCCCTTTGCCTTCTGAATCCTCTCAAGCAGCCATGTAATACTTGCAATTACTTAGGGACAGAGTGACCAAGCGCTGTCACTGTAAAAACCAGTAAGGCTAACAGCATTAAAATCAAGTTCGAAAAAAGAGACTAACTAGACACTACTCTCTACCTTCGCTTCTATAAACTCAATAATTATTATGTTTTTACATTTTCTAACCTATACCAGTATACACTAACTTAAGACGTATAAAAGTAAACATTACTATATATTGAAAGTGAGTTGATAAATAAAACAAGCGTCCCACATATTGAACATGTACGAGTAGTGTAAGACCTGACCACATTCGTTCCGTCCGTAAAAGGACCACTAATCTAAAACACCGAGATAACTGAAAATAGTTTGAAAAACACTCTTAAGATTATCAGTGAAGGCGCATTTTACAGTACAGTGCAGTACAGTGCATAGATTGAAATCCAGAGGTTGGAATTCAAATAAGATACAAAAGGAATGTATAATAGCCATAGCGTAAGGCGGCTTGAGTTAAATGATTCATGTATATATAGTACAGCTTTTTGGATTTTTTGTAAGGAACAGTATAATTTTCTAGGGTGATAAAAATGTGTTTATACAGTGGAGTTTTTGGTAGAGAATGCGGTAGTAAAACAAATAAAATTAAAATGAATTCTTCGATACAAATAGACTTTTTGCAAGCACTTTTTAATTGTCGAAACAAGAAGCTGTACCTACTTTAATTATAGCATTAGTTTCTATTTTTGGCCTAATTATAATTTTTCCTTGTATCCTCTATTTTCTGCTTATTTACGACATTGCTGGACGGGGGGAACCCAACGCCGTGTTTTAGTGAAAAAAAAAGCTAGTTGTCTATAAAGTCGGTTTACTGACGAAAATTTAACGTGATAATGTCATAAGAAGACATTGATGAAAAATTGCAAATCTATGAAATGAATTGAACTATTATCACTGAAATATCATTATTTTGTAGAATAAACATTTATTGGCACTCGTTTATTAAAATATTTTGTTACTTTAACTATACAATCCTACCTTTGTGGAGGCTTGTATAATATTCTAGTATTATAATTTATATATTCAATTCTAGGAAAGAAACGTATTAAATAAGAATACTAAAGTAATATCAATTTATGTATGTTAATTCGCGATGTAAGTAGTAAACGACGAAATATGACATCATACATGTTTTTACCTCAAGTTTTGAGCAAAAATTATCGTTATTGCAATAGTTTGAATGGCGAATTTAAATTTTGCTTCATAGATAATAAAAAAACTTATTTCTTGCTTAACTAAATTGAAAGGGCTAACAAAAAGTATTTTTTTTTATGTTTGCTATATTAGGCATAATATTCTACTTAGTTTTTATTTTACGGATCTTAGGCGTGTCACAGCAGAGTCTTTCGCCAATGTCTAGTAGAACAGAGTAGACAATGAAAATTAGTCGTATAAATATAAGGAAAGTACTACCATTATATAAAAAAGCATAGCCATCTCATTGACAGAAGGACATACATTATTGTATACTTTTAGAGGTAATTTTACGTTTATTTTCAATATCTTTTGCTCTATCACTTTACTCGACCTCATAATGCCAATTAGCCAAAATTGGGTTACCACCAATAAGTGCTTGTGAGGTTTCTTTGCTATAGTTGTAAACACCTATGGCCGATGTGGTTTTGCCAAATTTGATTTAATTAAGTAGCTGGTATTAGATGTTTATTGCTTAGTTTCATTTAGACTTGACAGAAATACTGACGAAAAATAATATACTAAATGTGATTATTAATAGTTTCTCAAAGAAAATATTGAACAACTCGTTATCCACTTTTTTATTATTTTAATGATATTTAGAACTATCAACACAAGGTGCAAAATAAAAGGTTTGTTATGAGTAAATTCTTTTATTATTACGAAAAAAATCTAAAATTAGTAATTTCCCATCATACCAATAAGAATAAATACAGGTCTAGTGATGTTATGCCAGCAACATTACTGAAATGGTGTGCATTATTTATTTGATTTGAACTTGCAACTAAGTTTATTGAAATATAATTAAGAAACATACTTAAGATGGTCTTTCCTGTTAAACATATATGTTTATATTTTCGTCCCTTGTTACGTCGCTCACTTTTATTATGTAAGGCGTGAACGTACTATAGGGTCTTATTCAAGTCAAGGTTGACATTGTGAAGCATCTTTTCTTCGAACTAAACAATTTTTGCTTTTCTTCAAGTACTGAATGATGATTTCATTCCAGAAAATCCATTTTAATAAAAGTTATCTTCTTAGAACACGAAAAAATAGAATATAATTTTGTAAATATTATATTATCTTCTTTAGTCCTATAATAATTTTGATTTCAAATATTAAACAATGTATGGTCGTCTTGTATCCCGCTACAGAAAAAGCTATATCTCTAATAGGTAATGCAATCACATTTCAGTAAGTCTAGATTGTGGTGGCGAGAAGTGGGGAAGGCCTATGTCTACCAGTGGACCAAAGATGGCTGTTGATGATGATGATGATGATGAAGTCTAGATCATTTAGTTTTTAGAGTGTAATGCTTATAAACTTTCTTATCATCTAAAAAGATGCGTTGTAAAAACACCTCCTTCATATTTGGGGTAAGAGGATAGAATTTAGAGATAAGTTACTTTTTTTTCTAGTTCCTGTCCATTTTTTGTCTCCCTGTTGCCTTGTCTTTGAATTTCGGGATACTATATACTCGTATTTCGTCTTTTTACAAGTTTTAAGAGGTCTTCAAACAATATATATGAATAGTTTAGTACAAAAGAATTTAAGAATACTTACTTTAACGCTAAGATTTGCCATGTATTGTGTATTTCTTTTTTTATCATAAGTTAAATTCACACGACCGCAAGTCGTATGATCTAATACTAATGGCCTTGGCACGTATTAATTCGCCATGTTTTGCCTTTTTAGCTTCTTTGATAAAAACAAGTGAATGATTTAATGTTGAGGTATTTTATTAAGTTGGACATTATGGACCAGTGGTTAAGTTTTATTGCTAGTTAATAACACAATCGATACTCAAATTTTAGCTCTCTAAGATAGTTTTGTAAACGCTATCAATATTAGAAAAATAATAATAAAAAAAAATATTTTAGGTACATGCATTTTTTTTCTTAAAGTTTAAAATATTTATTAATATTGACTTTTCCATTTAACAATCGGAAATCTTCCGAGTTCTGCTGGGTAAAGACGGCAACAAACTCAACAATTCCTAGTTTCATTATTAGTTTGGTTTTGTCTATACAAATATATTTCTTTCCTAAAAACACTAACGTTTGCATATATTTACTTATTTGAACGTATTGATTTGTAAATCATTAAATATATTGGCAATGAAAAAAAATTATAATATTAATATTCTCGTAAGCGGTTTACCTTTGCGAAGCTATTAGTTTGATTGATTATATACATATGTAAATCATGTCGTAATATAATATTTTATATATCATCAATAAACAGACGTACTTATATAATTTTTATTAGTTTCACGCCATCAGGATAGGAAAAAGGAATCTAAAGTTAAAACACTCCGTTGTTTTTTAACAGAACCGATAAGCGAAAAAAATAATGGTGAATTTATCTATAATATAAAAATAAGTTTAAGCGGGCGAAACCGGGGGTGGGTCGCTAGTATCAATAGAGTTTTGCACACACATACGTACATACTAAATATAAATTACGTAATAAAGAAAAGCGTAGCTACCTGGCCGTGTTTACGGTGCGCCGGCGCTTCGACCTTGGCATCGATTCGTCAAGTTTTGATTTGTATGTGGCGAGTCTCACTCGTATGTTCTAAACATCCGTTTATAATATATTTGAATATTTTTACTTTTTATTGGGTCATGTCACTATTTATTGACTTTACATAGAGAGAATTTAGTGCCCCATCACTATTTCCAGGTTTGCTTTGAAACAGGAATAGTAAACAAATCATAATATAAGTTTTAAAATATACTCAATTATATACATAAAGTAAAATTATAACTCGCTGTCTGTACTTGAAGGATATACATATACACATAAGTGAAACTATTGTCAATGTAATAGAACACAAAATAATTATATTCTAATTTTTTTTGCTTTTTGTCTGTGCGTTTGTGCACGCTTATCCCAGAAACGGTTTAACCGATTTAAATACAATTTTCACTATTGTATTTTGGCAAATTTCCCTTAATTTGAAATATAATCTTTTCATAGCATGAAAATGGATTTTAAATCAATAACTCATTCCATCCATATAGTCATATATATGTTCACCTGTTCATTCTGTGAAACAATGTATAGGTGTGTCACTTGTTGTGCCATTATTATTCTCAGTACAACAAATATATTACTTAACCGTATTGTAATAGAGCGCAGGTCAAAGGCAATGTATACAATTTTTTTTATATAGAAAATATTTTTTTATTCCGTGTTATAATAAGAACAACACTTATCCAATATATTTTGTCACCTCATTAAATACGACTTTACAAAAAATCATTAAATCCGTGACTGTAATAATATATGTATATCTTTTGCTAGTTTTTACATGCAACTGCATTTAACTTTGCATGTGTTGTGGATTACATCGAAGCAATTAACGGAACAAACTAAAAAGTTTTTTCAATTTCAATTAGAGGATAAGCATGTATGGAATTAATGTCTATTAAATGTAATGCAGGATGGCTGCCAACTAATGTAATAGATTGTACCATTGATTTTGAAAAGAGCAACTGTTGAGTTTCTTGCCGGCTCTTCTCAGCAGAACTGCCTTCCGAACCGGTGGTAGCTTTTTGTT
>JAKRZM010001272.1:11358-127156 GCA_036379175.1 Heliconius cydno galanthus
CAGTCAAAATATTCTTTAAAAGAGCAAATAATTTATAAAGGTATACTTATAATATTTTCTTTAGTTATTATATAATATTTTTCCTATGTCTAGTCCTTAATGGGCCCGTTTCGTAAGCGGTGGAAACCGTGCTTAATGCGGGTTAGGGTGTGAAATAAAAATAATATAGTCAATTAGATATAACATCATAGCGTATATTAATATTAATTATATACATTTTATATAATAATATTAATAAACCTGTGTTAAAAATAGCCCCAAGCATTAGGTCATCATGCACTACACTCTTTGTGTACGTATTCGGACTTCATTACCAATGCTCGCTCGCTATTATATATAAAAGCACTGACGGCTATTTTAAATATATGGCATTGTCAATTTGTATTTAACTGGCATGGCGGCTGTTGTGTCACCTTTAACCACCCAAGAGTAAAAATTTAAATTGTATTATTATAAGTTATGAGTTAGTCCGCAACTTCGTTTGCATGGACTATGACGGAATCATTTTTCCTGTTATTCTCGTTCCCGTAGGAATTTCTGGATATCATATCATATCATATCACATTAGATACATTTCTAGAGAACTTATAAAGCATTTGTCTACACCTTCCCGTGTCTACGCCTGGGGCTAGGCGGACTACTTAACTATATTAGAATGAAAATGTGATTACTTCTGAAAAGGACAGTCTAAGTGGTGTTGTATTCAGAAATTACATAACAAAGTTAATGGACATAAGCTTGATAGCTTTATCAAGAAATTTATATATAACGAGATGTACCCCGCGCGCGTTGCTACGCCACCAAGTAAAATAAATTTGCAGGCTAAAATCGAAATGAAAAATCGAATCAAAATTGGTTATACCAAAAACCTTCGTGAGCCCATGCATAACAACTTTGCTAAAGATCTTCATATGGTCAAATGCATAGTTTATTCTATAAAGAACATACAGACAAACATTTATTTTAAAAGATAAAGATATACTTTAGACAGTTTTAAATCGTTATGGGTTGACGCTTAAACATGAATAACATAATTATTACAGTGTCTATACTTCCGGCACTGGGTTACATTTTTGTATCATGTATTTTCCCAAAATAAATTCACTTTTTCTTTCTGCCTTTATCGTTAAATGGGAAATTGCTTAAAAACAATAAATACACAATTAAAGTTATATTACCGGACGTAAAATTTTATGTATAATTTCGTAAACATATACAAATTTAAACAAAAATATATATTTAAATGAGACAATATATTAAATTTGTCTAGACAACAGACATACTAGTTTTTAGTAAATACATATTTAAAATAGTAAATTATCGTAGTATTTTTTATATTTTCAAACAATATAAAAATAAATACTTATTAAACGTATAAAATTAAATAAGTAATAAATATCTTACTTACAAAAGTTCCTTAGAAAGTAATTAAGAAAGGATGACTAGATGTACACGTAACATGAAAGAGTCGATCGATTTATACCCAAAGCAATTATAGAGGCATCGTAACTACAGTCATTAAATGCGGAGTTGTAAACTTCAGAATACGCTTTCAAAGGCATAAATATTTTAAGGCTCATGTTTATATTATCCTCGTACCGATATTTTACAGTTCATAGCAGAGGGAACCCTGGAACCTAGTGTTAAAATACTCCGTTCCCATTAAGATTATTCCGTTCTCCACTCTCCGCTGAATTCTGGACGGCTTTTAAATAATACCTATATTTATTTTTGTTGAATGTATCCTTTACTTTCATGCTTAATTATTAGTGTGCATACTCAAAACAATCTTTACAAAAAATGCATGGATTGTTGATATGCTAAGAACTTTTAAATAATATTGCAAATACACATTTACATAATGTCGTTAAATATACTTAGTAGAAGCAACTGGTTTTAGTTTGGTAAGCGCATCTCAAGGTCAATTTGCGGCTGTGACCAAACGTACGAAATTGAAAAGAACAAGTTACTCGTTATTTTGCTGCCTTTTTTACGCATTTTCTTCCTTTAATTTATAGGTATAACACTCATTGAAATATATTATCGGTTGTGGGTTCGATTCCTATTCGGTTGATTAAATTTTATTCATTACTCTGTATTAAGAAATGACTCACAGCATTGATCATCTAGCCAATGCTCGATGTCTCAAAAATTAGGGGGAAATTGGGGAACGGAGGGACTTAACATTAGGTTCCCTCTACTTATACCCTGTCATATATGGGATACAATCAGCCATGAAGCTGAAAATACGTTCTACTTTACTATCTTAGCCTAGTAAATATCTAATCCATACCTATATTATAAATTCGAAAGTAACTCTGTCTGTCTGTCTGTCTGTCTTTTACGCAATCAGGGCCAAAAATATTTTCGATATATACCAATATATTAAAATACATATTAATTTGACATGCAATTTATTCCGCCCTGTTAATAACAACCGTCGCCAAACAACGATTTGCAAAGTTTGTTGTAAGAAAACGTCACCCAAAATGAGCTTGCTTAACGCATCTCTCTATTAAAAACTGAAAATAATTTTATAAATATATTTAATAAATATTCGTATAGTTCAAGCGGGCGTAGCCGCGTACGGGTCCATTAGTTTAAAAATAAAACATAAAAGTAAGATTTGAACCTGCACTTAATGAAATACTTTATTCTCATGACTGTATCAACAGACTATTATTTATTCATGTATTTTATATAGTACTGGTTCCGTAAAAGAAAACTTGTTTTGAACAGGTAAAAAAAATCATATGGATTATCGATGTTTTTACTTTTTAATATTTTAAGTTAATCGCTATCAGATAAACGGATTTATATTAAAACTTCAGAGTACTTTATCGTTAAGTAATGGAATAGATTAAATTAATTTATTAAATTAATTATTATAATATACCTAGGTATATATTGTTAAATACCGTATCGTAATTTACGTACTCACCTTATTATTTAATATTTATTCAATAATAAAACTTAATGAGAACGGAGTGTCCTAACACTAGCCAACATTTATACTTTTTGTCTCCTGAAAATGAGATTTTAATTCATAATATGCTATCAAATTCTTTATTCTAACTTTATCAACTCATTGCATGATAAATATAATTTTTACATTATTACGTGATATCACGGTAAAAAATGATTTTTATGATATCCATTTCAGAATGATTCTTCGAACAGTAAATATAAAAAAGGGAATGAGGAAACGCTAAAAACCAATGTCGCATGTATTTCAGGTATAAAAATAGCAGAATGAATTATCATTTAAGTCACTAAATTATAATAATTTAAGTTATTAAATTATTTATATCTGTTTTTGTTGGTTCTGTTTTATAAAAAAATCCCAATAATACCAAGATTAAGATTTATTACTTTTTAGGAGTCATTTCTATAACAACATAAGCGATTTGAGTTAGCCGCCGTTTTTCGTATAACAGAACGGAGAAATGAAAAAGTATGGTCAAACGCCGTTCCACCACCGCCACGGATGCCTAAAATTTTGATAATTAAGAAAGAAATTTAGCTAATTAGCCAGGGTTTTTAAACAGGTTTTACAAATAGGGGTTTAATTCTTGCTTTGTTAAAACACACGAATTTAATTAATTTATAGAGTTCTAGGCGTAAAATCCAAGCGAATCCGAATAATATTATATGTATATACCAACAAGTAGTTTCAAAGATAGGTCGTTGCCCGTACCAGTCGCTACCGATTGCGTGTGTAAGGAACCACCTTACTGTTTATTCTCCAATGGATTAATGCAATGATGGGACTTAATGATAGTTTTGTAAACTTTTATGAAATACTGAAAAGAAAGGTATTCCATAAACGCGACTATTGACAGTTTGTTGTGCTTTTATGTTTTGTTATAGGTGACTTTTTTCGTAGCTTCACGTATCCTGTCTTTAGAAGGATAGGTATAGAAAACCTAGTGTTAAGATACTCCGTTTCTCAAATCGATAGGCGTGTCATAAAGATGTCTCAACAAAAGTAAGATGAATAAATTCCGTAGACGCATTAACCGCAAAGCTTCTCCACACCGGAGAAAAAAGGAGAAGGAATATGTTTATTGAAAAGCATTCTAATTTATAGCACAATGAACAAAAAACTATAACATTCAGACACATCAAAGAATATCAGCACACCGACTGGTCTCACAAACTAAAATTTCTCGACAATTTTATTGTGCAAATACGATATTTAGAAAAAAATCTTTAAATGGCTGACATCTCGAAAATGGTGAACCTTCAAACATTGCTATATGGGGTACACTGGTTGGAAATGATCTACTCTATCATCTGTATGAGTTTACCTATCGATACCAATCACCTGTATGTTTAAAACGGTTCAATGTCAGCTAAATGCTAACAGTCGTCTCTAGTGTGAACAAATAGTCTTTAGTGATGATTGATTTAGGTATAATTAAAACTGTTAAACCACTACCAAGCCACATCTACCAAGTATTAAGTTATATAATTATACTAGCGGACGCGCGCAGCTTCGCTTGCGTATTTAAGGGTGAATTCTAATAACTCATGAAACATGTGTTCAATGAAATATTTTTAAGAGTCTAAATTTCAAATTTTACAAAAATCGGTGGCGATTTAAAGATTCTTCCATACAAACTTTCAACCCCTTATTTGCACCCTTAGTCATAAAACATGTGTTTAATTATATACGTTTTAAGAGTCTGAATTTCAAATTTTATAAAAATTGGTGACGATTTAAAAAAAACCTATACAAACTTTCAACTCCTTATTTGCACTCTTAGGGGGTGAATTCTAGAAAACCATGAAACATGTGTTCAATTAAATACTTTTAAAAATCTAAATTTCAAATTTTATAAAAATCGGTGCCGATTTAAATTTTTTTCCATATAAACTTTGAACCCCTACTTCACCCCATAGGGGTTAAATTTTTCAAAATCCCTTCAGTCAGTGAGGACAAGTCCTTTTATATATATAGATTATGTCGATAGTGAATTAAATAAAATTAAAAATCATACCATGAAATATTTATAACAAAGAAGCAAACAGAATGCATTTCGCATTATATTATTCAGACGTTCCGTGTATACTTTCTACCTACGAGGATATTGGAGATATTGCTTCTTTGGAAGCATAAACTATCATGAAGTCTAAATTACCAAAGATCGGGAAATAGAAATCAAAACAGAATATAGATATAATATAATATATATACCTAAATGTAAATTGAACCTACACCATCGTTTCTACAGTCTAACACTGTTCACACGCCACGGTGGCACTACTGCATCAATTTGGCAAAACAATTTCATTAAATTCTATTTATTAATCTTACATAAACCAAAACATAAGTGCATGAACCCATAAACTAGAAATAGATATTGTAGTATTATAGAAGTATTCTTGATATTTGGCAACATACGAGTATAGAACAATACACGCATTAGCGGATCACTGAACTTGGCAAGTATGCAACTTGCCAAGTGATTCAGATATGCACTTCACTTGACGACATATGCAAGAATAGCATTTGCTCGAATGCAATTCAAAACATGACCATTAAATATGTTATTTAGTACTGTTTTTGCTGTTTTGGTTTTTTTATTTGCTAAATTGAATTGGTCATGTTGAATAAGGTTTGTAAACACTGAGTCAGATTAGCTTTTAAGTCTCGCTTAAATTATACGTCAATAAAATAGTAGTAGTTTGGTTGTGCAGTTTCTTTCGTTCATTTTTATAGTAAAGTTCTAAAAAAGATTTTTAAATTATATTTACCAAAGCGAGGAAATGAAAAGATTAAATATGAGTGGGAATCGAACCTATAACCGTCGCGTTTACAATTGCGCATTATATTAGTCCAGTCGTTAACGATGACGCGTGGAGCTAAAAAAAAAGTTTATAATATCCCGAGTGGGAATCGCGATGCTACGATGGCCTTATAACATGTTTAAAATAAATATTATTTCATTTTGTTACAGATGAACAAGAGAGAGTACAAAAGAAGACATTTGTTAATTGGATCAATTCGCACTTATCAAAGGTAAATAAATGATTAAACTTAATAATAGATATACATGTTGTTTATTGATGTCATAGGTCAGCTACGATAATTTTATTTAAATACATCATATGTAGAGGATATGAGTAATGTTAGGTATGTCAAGAGACTGCACTCTCTTTAAAATTTTCATATTGCTTCTTTGTTTGACTTACAGCTAAATGAAGGAATGAAAATGAAAATATTAAATATTTCATATCCTCGAGTGGGAATCGAACTCACTACCTGTCATATGCACAATCACATGCTTGTGCATCACGCACAAGCAGGGCTTCACGACTGGTGGAGGCTAGTGTTGTGAGGTTTTTTTTTATTTGAAAAAGTAATTATGTAATTACATATGTAACATTTTTTTTGTGTATTTTATGTGTATGTGTTATACAGCGCATACCTCCAATGCGGATCGACGACCTGATTTACGATTTACGAGACGGCACCAAGCTCTTAGCCCTACTTGAAGTATTGTCTGGTGAGAAATTGGTAAGTTATTTATTTTTTCTTTAGTATATATTTTAGTATTTATTTTATTTCTAGCTTTACGCTGTATCATACATATAGCACAGCAGAGAAAACTTAGTATCTAAATATGTCGTTCTCGACTCACTGTTTGAATTTCGAGACATTGATTGTTAGCTCAATGGCCTTGAACTTGTTAGCAGAGCGAAGATATGAAGATATTTTGTTGACATTAGTGGAAATCGAACCAACTACCCTCGCGTTTACATAATATAAATAATATTCATATGGATATAACATAAACAATATCTCACAATATAAAACATAGAAATACAAACTTGAACCCCGTTCGTTTTATCAGAACACTTTAAGGATGCTCTCACGTTGGCAAACATCCATAAATATTCCCTGCGCATATCCGTTAGCCACTCGACAATGAATCGTTCGATGCGCCTTTATATTACTAAGACTGATACTTCAAACATTTCTCGAGTAATGCTCGATTAGATAGCGTGATTGATGTTTTAACTGCTCACCGTGGAATTAAAGTCGCTTTACGCCAAATTTTCAAGATATTTCGTTGAGTGGCGTAACTAAACGCTGCGCTCTGTCTTTATAGCACAGCGAGGAAATGAAAATAATTTAGTCCGCCGTGTAGAAATCAAACCAGCAGCCGTCAGCCGATTTATCCGTAGATTTCTTGTGCTATCATTGTAAAATATTAAAAATACAAACACCGCTAAAATATTGACTTATTATTTCTACTATTATATTCTATTTTCTGTTACGTTTCTCTTATTAACGAAAATTAAATATATCTAATAGCCAATGGAACGCGGCCGTGTCCTCCGCCGTCCACATTTCCTATCGAATGCGAACACTGCACTACGTTTCTTAGCTGGAAAACGAATCAAGCTGGTCAACATCAACGCTGCTGACCTTGTCGATGGGAGACCTGCTGTCGTCCTCGGCCTTATCTGGACCATAATCCTGTACTTCCAGGTAATTATTGCTATCTTCCAGCTCGTATGTGGTTTTAAGCTTTCACCGCAATTAACATTTTAGATTGAAGTACAAACAAATAAATATACAAATTAAAAATAATTTTAATACAAAGAGTTTTTAATTGAAATGAACTATAAATATTATAGAAACCAATTGAAAGTAATAATTATTAATACACTTTTTAATTTAACAAATTAAAATGATAGATTATACATCAATATTACAAAATACCATAGTTCAGACATCAGTAAATCCGATCATATTTATTATTTAATCATTTACTTCACGCTGTATCCCTCACATAACACGGTAGGCAGAGGGAACCTGGGAATATAGTATTAAGAGACTCCGTTCCCATTAAGACTCTTCCGTTCCTCACTTTCCACCGAATTTTGCCTCGTTATCAGAGCGAGTTAAGCGAATTAAAATATAATATAAACATTCCATTTCTCCGAGTGGGAATCGAACCCACAATAGTCGCATTTACAATCACAACCTCGGTGCCACCGGGCCATGATGGGCTAAAATCGGATCATTTATCAAAATAAGTAGTTCTTGATGACATTTGACCTGGAGAAAGGACTTTCTATACACATTGTAGAGCTAGATAGAATCTTGAACACTCACTTTCTCTACTTTCAATTTGCAATAGGCTACAGCGACTATTGTATTAGTACTTAGTAGATTAGTGTACACTAAGAATTTACTGTATTCAAGAATTTCTAGAGATGTAGAATTTCTAGACATCTAGATAATAAGATAACACGGTTGAATGCACTAACTGTGAGCCAGTTTTAATGAGGATAAATCTGAATAGTTTTAAGTAAAGAGAAGTGCTTGACTTGGTAATGAGGCAGTTACCATCGATTATATTGGACCAGATACATAAATGATTTAATGAATTTTCCATAAGTTTTCTATAAATGCAAAGAATCTATTTTTATAAAGATGTAAAGAAAAATATTAAAAATGGCAAGAAAACATTTAGATATAAAAAATATCATATGGTTTAAATATGAATGTTGGATTTGCGTAAAAATTCCTCAGTTTGGTTAATTAAGAAATTTTGGTCCATTAACCGTATATTAAACAATGTATATGGTTTTTACTATTACTCCCTCCATATATTATTTATTTTTGCTTATTCAATAAAGCCTACCCTTCTTGCCTTGCATACCCTTTTTAAAAATATATTCTCATTTTAATTGGCTTGATATATTTTGTTTGCGCAAGCTTCATTCAATATATTGGACCCACAGGAAAGAGGACGAGAGGTGGGTGAAATGCAAGCTTATAGTCATTTAGTGTTTTTTTTCAGAATAATTGAAATTCGACTTTTTTCATGTAGAGTTTATAAAATAATAATAGACAAATGTCTAAAGTGATATATACATTATCTCAGTACCTTTCTTCACAATTTCAAATAATTATTTGCTTTTTATTTTCATTTTCTTTTGTTTGCTTTATTCTCGATTTCCTTTTTACACATTTTTTTTGTTAGTTATATAATATTTGTCGAAATAATTATAACAGTGAGTTCGCACAGAAAAATCAATCGTTGCAGTTGTATTTTTGAAGGTATATCTAACAATTCTTAGCAATTAAATGCATTTACATCCTGTTAATGGAATTTTGGGAGAGCTGTTAAAATTTTTGTTGCTTGGGACGACAAAGTTAATTTCATAAAAGTTTATAATAGGAACACAAGAAACAATCTTCGAAATTTTTGTACTGAATTTCATTTTTATCTACCATAAAATTTCAAAACAAAGCCTAATTTTATTGAGTTTTAACATTTTTTAAGCTATTTAATTATCAATATGTAACTATATACTAGTAAACTATATACATTTTTTTCAAGTATTAATCATAATCATAAACGTATACAGATTTAAACGTATCGAGACTCGAACCCGCGCCTCTCGGAAGCTGTCCCAGCGGTCAGGGCCAATTAAGTCATACGTTCTTATCGAGCTACTTCGAAATTCTTATATTATTACTTTTCGCTACCCCGATATTATTCCTTTTTTGTTAATATATGATTTTTTGACTAGATCGAAGAAAACAGTCGTGCTTTGGAATATCTCAGTGGATCAAGATGTGCGTCGGTCATGTCGCAAGAGTCGGGCGCCGCGACCCCCACGCATAGAGCAGAGGACAGATGGAAGCAGGGCGCTAAGAAAACACTATTGCAATGGGTTGCGAATGCTTTGCCTAAGTACGTGTTATATATCCTTACTATTCGAGTTATTTTCTTAAGATAACTGGAATAATATGGGGGTCACTCAATTCTATATTTTACATTCGTCTCATTATGTTGAAGCCAAAATTTATTTTTTATTTTTGTTTTTTTTGGTTTCACTTCTACCACGTGTGAATTGTACACGTTTTTTAAATATTATTCCTCTGCTCAGGCGAACAAATCGCGACGTGAAATCTCGTCACACGACACGCAACGTCTGGATATTGAGTGAAAAGTAGGAAACGAAAAATGAAATTAATATTTTAAGCAATCGTTGATGTGACATTATCACTTGATGTGTCGGCTGTTGACAATCGAACGTTTAACGTAGGAAATTATTCGTATTTCGTATTTTTATTTTATATATATATTTTTCAGAGAAGCAAACATCCAAGTAACAGATTTTGGACCATCTTGGCGCGACGGTATCGCTTTCTTGGCCATTATCGATGCTATCAAAGCAAATCTGATTAATTTAGCTGAAATGAGAAGAAAAACGAACAGGCAGCGATTGGAGCATGCCTTTGATGTGGCAGAAACAGAACTTGGTATTGCTAAGCTTCTAGATGCTGAAGACGTGGATGTAGACAAGCCAGATGAAAGATCAATTATGACTTACGTAGCGCAATTCTTGCACAAATATCCTGAACCTAAGGTAAAAAACAACAATTAAAACTGTATTAATGTTGAACTAAATCTTCTATTTAATTTTAAGAACCTTTTGAAGTACTTAATATATTCATAGGAATAGCAAGTAATTCAAAGTTGAGTATAGATCTTTAGTTATGGTAATGTGATAGTGGTAAAATACAAACAGTGATAATGTCTCTGCATAATCACAATAATACATCACAATTTAAATATAAAAAACTGTTTCAATTTATTTCAGCGTGGATGCAGCCTGGATTATAGTGACAACTGCTTAAAAAAAGATTTGTTTACTTTTACAGACAACAGGACCAGATGCAGTAGCAGCCGTTCAAGAAGAATATGAAATGTTAAGAAATTGGCTCTCTGAGCGAGTGTCAACCATTCAAAGGCAGTATGACTCCAGGACACTCTCTCGACACTACGAGGATTATATCCTCGCCGAAAACGAACGCTTAGCCCGACAACCTATATATCAGAAATTAGAAAAGCTCATGTACACACAGAGTTTAGTCGCCATTGCACCGAAATCTTGGAGAGAGTTGGTAGTTCTGTGGATAGAACTTGAAAGGTTGCACAGAAAATGGCTGTGGCTTTTGGATTCTGAATTACCTGGAGACTTTAGAACAGTTGGTGAATGGTTAGCCCGAGCTGAATACTTACTCTATTTTGACGAAATACCTACCAGCCTCGATGACAGAACAGCCTCTATCATAAGTGAAAAGCTAGAAGAGCATACTTCCTTTTTTGCTGATTTGCCAGAGATCATTGACCGGTTTGAAGCGGCTTTACATTCTTCAGATGCATCCAAAATTCCAGATGAAAGGCTTCAATATATGAAAGAACGTCTTCAAACAGTAGAGCGAGCCGCCCCACAGAGAAAAGCAAGATTAAAGTATCTTGAACATAAATGTTGTATTGTAGCCTTCACTGAGCTTACCAAAGCAAAATTGGCCGCTTGGACAAGCAAGTACGGTAGAATTGATCACGCTAGTGCCTTATTAGAAGACTATGATAATTTTGTTACAAAAAATAAAATTTTCCAAGAATTTGACAGAGCATATATTGACATAAAACAAGTCGCGGAAGAATACAAGAAAGTTTGTGAAGTTGACAGAACCGAAGCGAGAGAAATTGACACATTTTTGAGAGAAGTTTCGGAAAATTGGAGACGTGTTGCTTCGGATGTGAGATGCGCTAAAAGCGTTTTAGAAGAAGTTATAGCACATTGGGAGAGGTGGACGAACCTAACAGATCAGTTCACTTCATGGTTGGATAAAGCCCAGCATATGTTGAGGGTGTCCGAAGATGAAAGATTAGAATTCTTCCAAGATTTGACAGTTTGGAAAGAGAAGCACCAACTATTGGGCGATGCTGCTGGATTTTTGGCGGCAACATGCTCTGAAGAAATAACGACGGAGATTAAAAGAAAATACGTAGAAATCACTGAGCGATGGGAACGTATTTGGGAAGAAGCTGAGTGGTTAGTTTTATAGCTTATTTGATTTTAATATTGATAGTATAATCGCTAAAGTATTTATTTTTTCCAATTTTAATATCTAACTATAAAATTTTAAATAATAAATAAATATTAGAGTAGTATAAAAGGGAAAAATATACAATACAATAAATATACAATATACTTTACTGTACATAGAAATTTAAACAAATTATATTCAAAATAAACAGAAGTGACTTACACAAAATTTCAATATTTGTAATTTTTTTTCAGCTATGTACGAGGCGGAGACGCACTACGCCACAGAAGAGAACTCAATCAAGGAATACAAAACTTAGACTCCTGGCTTTTGTCCGCCGAGAATCTTCTTTCCAGCCAACCAAAAGGAACTACTGAGAGTATACAAGCTTATATAGATCAACTGTTGCAGTTAAATTCAGAGATAGAACAAAATGAAGAACTGTTCAAATCTATTAGCAGGTGATGAATTATTGATTTATTGGGTATTTTATAGGAACATAGATTGTATTTAGATTATAATAACTTAAAAGCTAGTTAGTACCGCTTAATTCTAAATTATCAATATAGATTTGTTTATTTATATTAAAAAAATATATATCATTAATATTTTTAAGAACTGTCTTGCTTAAATGTTTGAGTTTACGATTTCTGTGATATTATACTATTAATCTATGGAAATGTTTTTGGTAATAATCGATTCTGTTAAAAATAAATAAATAAATGGTTAAAAAAGACAACTAAATCACAAAAAAAAATTTTAGGACGTTCCAAAATGCAATTGCTTCTCTGCCACGAGACGAGGTGGAATCCAACATGTCCAAATTGAAACAGCAAAAGGAGGCGTTAGTCCGCGTCCGAGCGTCAGTTCCTGTCAAACTGCACCAATACAGGCAATTATTGGCCCAACATGCTTCTCTTGAGAGCGGTCAGCAGGAACTTGCCCGATGGTTGCAGGCTGCTGATGAAGCTTTACGTCCTTCTAGTACTTCTCGGTAAGCCTGTCCTTACTTAAATTATACATGAGGACTTATAAATAATTATCTTGCTCTACTTAGTTATATTAAAATAACATATTTATAATTTGCCAACTATTTTATATTACTAGTGAGGTGATAGAAACCCGCTACGAGTCGCACCGCAGTTTCTTCTCGCGTACAACGTATTACCGTTCAATGCTTGAGAGTAAAAACAAAGTGTTCGAGAACATTGTCCGCGCCGCCGACACCGACCGCAGTGCTGACGTTGCTGATCAACTGCGCCTCATGCGTGACCTTAACGAGAGGTAAAATTTAAATTATTTTACGTTTAAAATATATATCATTTTTGAATTAGAGATATAAATGTAGGTACTTTTATCTTGAGACTTTAATACCATATTTAGGATTGAATTTGCAATTGGGAAATTGTCTATATATTTTTCTTCTTCTCCGCTTTGATAAAGCAAAACAT
Source organism: Heliconius cydno galanthus (assembly GCA_036379175.1). NCBI lineage: Eukaryota > Metazoa > Arthropoda > Insecta > Lepidoptera > Nymphalidae > Heliconius > Heliconius cydno. The sequence continues at coordinate 24,682 of JAKRZM010001272.1, forward strand.
AACCATTAATTCCGTTATTAAACACGCAATGCATCACAATGGATGCGAAGTAAAGAATTCTGTTCTCTGGATTATTATGTTTAATATAAAGCTAAAGAGCTAAGTACCGCACCGTATCGCAGTACTGCAAAGTAGGTGGCCAGAGGGCTATATGCAGATGCAGCTAATATACATAATAGAAATATCTTCAATAATACATATGTATATTTTAAAAATAATTAATTTTTAATAGATTTGCCCAAGTATCATCAGAAGCTACCAAAAGAGAAGCTGAACTACAACGTTTAGTTCGCGCTTGGGATGAGTTTGAAACCAAAAAGCGCTCTGTAGAAGAATGGGCATCACGAGCTGAAGCATTGTTAGCTGATAATCGTGTTGATAACCAACAAGCTGTTGACTTCCATAAGAGATTCTTCCAAGGAGCAGACGAGAGAGCTGTGTCTGAACTGGTCCGATCTGGACGTGAACTTATTGAGGTGCAATTTATATTAAAATATTAATATCATTTTAATATCTTTTAAAGTATAATTTGGCATATATTTTTTATCATAGCGGCACTAGTAGGCGCGGCCCTGGGTTACAAAAAAAAATTGTAACCAGCATATAAGACTTTTAATGTATCACCGTAAAAACATACGGAATAGTGGCTAGAGCGCTTTGAAGATACCGAAGAGACGCGGGTTAGAGTCCGCTGCATTATAATTTTTATACCTTATAATTTTGGAAAACATAATAACAAATACAAATACAATACCTAAACATTATACCAAATTTTGATAGTGCGACCTACCCTGTACTTATAGCAACGTTACATATTTTGACATTTCGTTCCCCACTTCTAGCCGCATTCTGGAGGTATTGCGTGTAGAGTGGTGAAACTCAACGCCACGCTTTGCCTCTACACCAGAGCGAAGAAATGGAAATATAAATATAAATATTTTTTTAATTTCCTCGAGTTGGCATCGAACCTACAACCAGTCGCGTTCAATGTCATATTTTGTGCCCCTGCATCGTGACTGGGCAATGTTGTGTGATATTGAGTAACAAAATAACTCTATACATACAAATTTATAACAAGTCTTTAGTAACACTCTATATAACTATATTAAATATAAATATAATATCAGTTAGTAAATGAAGAAGATAGGCCCAAAGTAGTCCAAACAGTAGAAGATTTGCAGCGACGTTGGAAGGAATTGTTAGAACGAGCTCCACCTCATTTGATGCGACTTGAATTTAGACTCGATGAGACCGTCTTCCACCACTGTATAAAAGATATCGAAAAGGAAATTGTTTATGAAGAACAGGTAAGATAACTTTTTAATATTCTCTAAGGGTTTATTTATATTTTGTCTAAATCTAAATCAATTTATTATTTTCTAAATTTATAATTTCTCTAAATGAATTTTGTATTAAAATAAAAAATATATTTTTTTTACTAACTAGAAGATATATGACAAATCTATTTATGGATATTTTCTCGTAGGCTTACAATCAAAGTGACGATGCCGATGGCATCCTTATTCGAAATGAAGAGTACTTCCGCAACCAAGGCAAGATAATGCAAGTAGAACAATGTCTACAAAACTTAAAAAAGATTTCCGTTAGTTACACAAATCAAACTAACGATAAAAGTTTAGAAGATGAAGTCAAAAAATGTGAACTACAATGGGAGTCTACAGTTCATAGAGTAGAACACTTTAGACAACAATNTATACGACAAATCTATTTATGAATATTTTCTCGTAGGCTTACAATCAAAGTGACGATGCTGATGGCATCCTTATTCGAAATGAAGAGTACTTCCGCAACCAAGGCAAGATAATGCAAGTAGAACAATGTCTACAAAACTTAAAAAAGATTTCCGTTAGTTACACAAATCAAACTAACGATAAAAGTTTAGAAGATGAAGTCAAAAAATGTGAACTACAATGGGAGTCTACAGTTCATAGAGTAGAACACTTTAGACAACAATTACAAAGAATACCAGCCAAATGGGATTCGTATAGAGAGAAGTTCCGGGAAATGGAGAAATGGATGGACCATGTCGATAAAACTATGGACAGTATTGTAAGAGAAGTTGATTCTGCTGAAGCTTTTGAAAAAGAGAAAACTATTTTCCAGGTAATTTTATTAATATTATGAATAAATTTATTATTTCTGTCACTAGATATAAATTTTATTAAGGGCTAGATTTACCGCTGGTTACAACAGATGAACTATATAAAGTATCAGCCCATTAAAGTGGCTAATATGAACCTGAAAGCATCTTTTTTAATTTTCAAGTATAAATTTGTTACTTTTACATCGACCTTTTCAAAATTGTTTTCAAATGACATGATAATTTATGTAATAATAACGAAACACAAAAAAGTCTTATTTGCATTGTTGCCGTTCCGTCAATTATTAAGTTGCCGTTCCGTCAACTAACAAGTATTAACTGATCGGATCAAATGATCCGGTAGACAAATATCATCAGGGAGAATTACATCGGGCAGTTTGAGGTGAAATAGAATAAGTTATCAGTACCCTCTATCTGGAAGACTGCATCAAATATCAGATAACTATCTGAAACTTTATTCATAACCAGTAAAGCTTGGTCCTTAGTCTTTCAAATGATTACTTATTATATATTTATTCCTTAATGCTCTCATTGGATCAGCTAAAGGAATTAATGGTAACTATACTGCATACAACATACGTGACCTTAGTTATAGAAAGTAATTCTATGTTCAGCTTATCTATATATATAAAATCGAAAGGTCACTCACTCATCACGAAATCTCAGAAACTACATGTGCTAGGAATCTGAAATTTTGCATTGGAGTTATTTATAGGACGTAGGTGCTCGCTAAGACGGGAATTTGCAATATTCGACTTCTAAGGGGTTGTTTTTGGGGTTGAAAGCTTGTATTACATATTAGTATAATTAATTATTCTATTTAACATTATTTTTCAATATAAAACCAATACTGCACATTTTATACCAACGTATCTTGCGTACAGTCAAAAGTGTGACAATTCCATTACAAGTAGTTATTATTTATGTAATTTAATTTATACTGATTTGTAATATTATACATTTTAACATACATATATTAAATTGTCTATTTCTTGAACTTTATTTTAGAATATTTGCCGAGAAGCCGATCGTAAACGTGAAGATATGAAATGGTTAGTGCAAACATTAGACATGCTCTCAAACCATTGTTCTGATACAGAAGCCCAAGAAGAACAAATTAAATTGGAAAACCTCATAGCTCGTTACAAGAATCTCATCCCTACTATTGAAATTACTATGATTAAAACTGAAACATATACAAGATGCTATACGTACAGACGAGAGGTACACGAAGTTATATGTATCCTGGAAACTGCAAAAGAAAAAGCTAAGGAGGAACCAGATTTGCAATCACTAAAACACGTTGAACAGCTTGTCTTAGAGCAGCAAGCAGCTGTACACCAATTAGATAGACAACGACCATCAGTAATGTCTATGTTACATAGGGGTAAAGAACTAATTAAAGATGCGAATGCCCCAGCCTTTGTTAGAGAAGATGTAAGAAATCTTGAAACGGGTTGGAATACAGCTTACGAATCTAATACAGAGCGGTTACATAAATTACGTGATACACAAAAAGTTTGGTCTAACTATGAATATCAGAAAGAAGAATTGCTTTCTGATATCAATCAGATTGAAAATTATGTTGCTCATCCAGGCTTAGAACTTGGCGTCACTAACATCAGCAGACAATTGCAAGAAACTAAAGCTATCAATACAGATTTGGAACGTGCAAAAGCTGAAAAATTACCCCAGCTTCAACAAACTTACGCAGAATTACAAACTCTAACTGCCAATAAACCTAAACCAGTCATTGAAAAAGATCTACAGATAATCGAACATAAATTAGAAAGAGCTCAGGACGAAGTGCAATCTAAAGTACATAATCTAGAAAAGTTCAATAATGAATGGGTTAAAATTGAAAGTAAACTAGAACATGTTCGCGAATGGATTAAAAAAGAAAGTCCACTATTAATTTCTCAAATTCGGTCCGAAAACATTACACCGGAAGAACGTGTTGAGAAATCTCAATTTTTGCAAAAAGTGATTGCTGAAAAATTAGAAACTGTTAGGAATGTAGCAGAACAAGGAACTAAGCTAGCGTTGGAATATCGTGGTCAAGATGCTAATAAACTCAAAGGTGAAATAACATTGTTAGAAAAAATGATGGCAGACCTGCAACGTTCAATTGAACATCAAACTAAAGTTGTAGAACATGACTTGGCCAGTTGGCAGAGGTATCAAAGAGGCGTTTCAGAAATAAAACCTTGGGTAGAGGAAGCGGAAATAAAATTAGGGAATGTTCCAAAACCTGCAACATTACCTGAAGCTCAGCAACTTCAACAACAATCGAGAGCCCTGGTCACCGATTGTGAAAAGCAACTGATGAATTTGCAGATTTTATCTAGTGTGAGTCATCAATTGTCTGGGAAAACGAGCGCTCCAGATGAAGTTGATGCCATTCATTCAAGATGGGCAATCGTACACGACTTGGCAGATCAATGGAATAACAAACTGGACAAGGTTGTAAGCAATTGGGAGAACTTCGAGAGAGATGCTGAGAAGTTAGAAACTTGGATAGAAAATGGAGAAAAATTGCTCAGTACACGTAGCGTGAATGTTGAAACGCCACAAGTAGAGAAATTAGATAGAGAATTAAACAAACTTAAATCATTCGGTAATGAAATTTCCCAGCAACAAGCTAAAATAATAAGCCTATCTCAAATATGTGATAATATTTGTCATAGTGTTCAACCCGAAGGAGCAACAATTTTGAAAAATAAAGTAGCTGATATTAAAGATCGCACTAATGCTCTTGCGGAAACTGTTAGAACTAGAGTAAATGATTTATCCGACAAAATTATTGTTAGGCAGGAATTCTTGACAAAACTTCATAATTTCGACAATTGGATTACTGATTTTCGAAGAAAGACAGAAAGCTATGATCAGATTAGTGCTGATAAAGTAGAACCAACGCTACAATCCATGCACGTTTTACTTCAAGAACATGCAGCAAAAACTCCTGAATTTACTGATATTTATAATGAAGTAAAAAATATAACTTTAGTGTCTCATCCAGAAGAGACTAGGTCATTAAGTGACGTATATTCTAACATTGCTCAACATTATCAAATTATTGAATCAAATATCCAACAAAATAAAGGTATCTTACAAAAGTGGTCAGATTTATTAAACTGGTATGAAGATAATAAGCAACAACTTAGTCATATTCAGTATCAAATAGAGGGTCCCAAATTAACACCTGAAAGTTATGAAGCACTTCGTCAAGAATTAGTAAATATTATAACGAAAATCCCTGAATGGAAAAGTAATGTTGCGTTACTAGACGGACCGTCAAGAATTAAAGTGACTGATCAAAATACCGGTAGAATCATACCACCAAATAGTTTAATAAAAGAAATTGAACTAAAAGCGGATTCTTTACTAAATCTAGTTACGTCAAAGAGGGACCTAGTACAAAAAGTTGGTGCGAGATGGGATACTTTTAATATACAAAATAAAGCTTTAAACGAAATATTACATAACGTGCAATCTGTATTAAGTGAAATGGCACAACAGCCGATACCATTAACAGAAAATACTATACAAGAAATGACTGAAAAATTAGATAGCCTTGATAGTGAATTAAAAGACAAACAAGCAGTAAGAAAAGAGCTTCGAGAAGAAGGACTCCACTTGATGAGAGAAGATCAACCTAATATGGGCACAATTCAGAATGCTCTTACTGCAGCTGATAATAATTGGGATCAAGTAGTAAATGCCGTCCGTGACACGAAGAATAAATATATTCTGCTTTCATCCACACTGCAAGAACTTAAAAATTTTACTATTGCTTTTGATAGAGAAATGAGTAGAGCTGAACAATTGCAAAAAGAATGTAAGGATGCACCAAATGATTATGTACAAACTGCTCAGTTCTTAGATAAAGCAAAAAAATCTTATGAGCTTTTGAAGAGATCTAAAGGACTTTTAGACCAAATGGATGTTATTAAACAATCAATTCTTAAACAAGCATCTACTTTAGGTGGTTTTGATACAACTCCGTTGGAGAATGCTTTCTTGAATTCACAAACACACTGGGAAAAAGAAAACGATGCCATTATTAAAAGAATTCAGGACCTAGAATCTCAATTAATAGTATGGAGACAAATCGACGATACCAAAAACCAAGTAGTAACATGGCTGAGTGAAACAGGACAGAATCTAGCAAATGCTTGTGATAATTTGGAAATAAGGTTTGGCCAGAATCATCTTGTGAAATATAAAGAAGAATTGCCTATTTATTTAGGTTTAAAAAATAGTATTAAAGCTAAATGCGAACAAATTACTAATTTAAATAAAAATATTCCAATGGGCCAGGTATCATCTATAATTGATTATCTAGATAATGAATTTGAAGCATTACAAACGCTTGCTGATAATTTAGAAAGCGCGGTGTCCTCTTTAGAATCTAGAGAAAATAAATTGAAAGACCAGATTAAGCGACTGTCTGATAATATAAGTAAAATTCGGGACGACATTATTAAATGTGATGATATGTCAGGAGATAATGCAAAAATATTAGATCGTCTTCAAAAATGTCAGTCCTGCAAAATTGATTTGCAGAATCTTAATGATGAAATAGATAACGTTGCTCAAAATGTATCTGAAATGAACTCAAACTATCCAGGTTTTTATGAATCTTTAGTACCTAAAGAACTGAGCACATTACAAAAACGATTTGAAAGTGTACTTGTCCATGCAAATAAAACTGAAACGACCTTACTCACATTCCTTCAAAAATCATTTACTGATAAATTAAGTATGCTTAATAGAAACTTAAAAATATTAGACGATAAAACAAGATGGTGCATGCCAGACGTCAATAGTGATAAATATAATTTAGAAGTCAAGAATGCTGCTCTTGCAGACGTTGAAAATGGAATATCTGATTGCAAACAAAAAGTAATAGACCTTAAAGAAGCATATGAAATTTTACGGATTGTAGCTGAACCATCTAGTGCACAGGAGGCAGCAATACAAACTGAAAAAGCTCAAAAGAATTTGGAGGTTTTAACTTCTAATTATGATGAGATTAAAAAACGATTACAAGAAAATCTTGAAGCGTGGCAGGACTATGAGAGTCTTTTAGAAAATGTTTCTGAATGGCTGAAGGAAAAAGAAAATCAAGTAAGACAAGAATCTGCTATACTTCTTGATATCGATGATATGGAGCAGAAGATATCTGAAATTGAAAGAAGAAGACAAGAAATCAGAGAATATGAAATTGAAATTAATAAATTAGCAAATATAGGAGAAAAAGTTTTATCTCGCAATCCTGATTCAAGAGTCTCACAATATATTAACCATTTAGAAACAAGATATCAGGCAATAAATAAATTTATGGATAACCATATAAATCGGCTAAAAGATCTTCAAAACAACAAAGCTAAATACGATAAATCCATTGTAGAATTTAAAAATTGGCTTCAAGATGCTAATGCGAAAATTGCAGACATTGCGGCACTTAGTAAGCATGCGAAACCATCTACTGCAGATTTAGAACAAGTGAGGAAATTAAATGAAAACAAAGACGTTGGTCAAAAATTGCTTAATAGTGCTATAGAGTCTGGAGAAGCTCTTTTCAGTGGCGTAACTCCAGAAGCTCGTGAACAAATAAGAAATGAACTAAGAGCACTAAGGGATTATTTCGAAAATTCTGTTGATTCTTTAAATAACGTAATAAAAGATATAGAGACGACAATAAATAAAAGATCTTCATTTGATGATACTTTCAACCAAGTTCAAAAATGGATTAGTGATAAAGAAATGGAAATAGGAGAATTTAAATTGTCCTCTACTCTTCCTGAGAAAAAAGCTCACCTTCACACTACCAAAATATTATATCAAGAAGTAGAACTCCATCAATCGATGCTGTCACAATTAACTGAAAAGCTAAAACTTATGCCAGATGACGATGCTGAAGAGAGCCTCAAGAATATTGTAGATCGCTACAAAAATATATCATCAGAACTTGCTAATCGAATTTCTCAATATGAGTCTCACGTAATTGACCATGATAAATATGTACAAATTTTTGAAGAAATCCGTGATCGATTAAATCATGTTATTGCTGACAATTCTATAATTAGCTATACAGTGGTTTCACAAAAAGAAGATGTGGATTCCAGAATCGCTGCAATCGATAAAATTGTATCAAAAGCGCAAGAAATTGACAGTGATTTAGAAGGATTAAAGTCACAACTACATAAAGTTTTAGAAACTACTAGTCCAAATGGACACCCAGTGCTTATAAGCGAATATGAGCAATTAAAAACAATATGGGACCAATTCACTAAGCAATGTAAGGAACAAGATACAAAACTAAAGGATACAATTAAACAGTGGAACGAAAGTCAAAAAACATTAGACGAACTGGATGAATGGCTGAAAGTTAAAGAAAATCAGCTTAGAGATCAAAGTTTGAAAAGTAACTTAGAGTCTAAAGTTGCACATTTACAAAAGGTTAAAGAAATTCAAAGTGAACTTGCATCGAAAAATGCTGAGTTTATAGCTTTAACAGATAAACAAAATGTAAGTGGAGAGTCCGATTTAATGATAAAAACATCTAAGCTAGTTACTAGATACCATACTCTGAATAACTTAGTAAATGAAATAATTTCAAAATATGAAGTATTTGTATCTGAGCATCAAGCGTTTGAAAACGATTATGAAAATATGGAAAAATGGCTTACGGGCATACTAGGCGATTTACAAGATTTAAATGAAATTGTAGGAGATTATGAAGTGTTACAAGAAAAACAAAATAAGGCAAAGGAACTGTATGAGAGTAGAAATAAGAAAACACCAGCATTTGAAGAATTTCTTAGCTTAGGTGAAAAACTTTACGCCCATACAAGTCCAGATGGCAGGGAAGTAATCAGGCAGAAAATCCGTAAGATTCGAACATTATGGGATAGCTTCGGCGACAGTTTCCAAGATACAGTCAATAAATTAGATCAGTGTCTTCTTCAATTTTCAGATTTTTCTTTAGCTCAAGAACAATTAACTAACTGGCTCAAAGATGTAGAAAAAGCAATGCAGCGTCATACCGAGCTTAAAACTTCTTTAGAAGAAAAGAAAGCTCAATTATTAAACCATAAAATTCTGCATCAAGAAATTATGTCGCATATGCAACTTGTTGAATCTGTTTGTGATAAAGCTCAGCAATTAGTTGACCAAACTCACGATGCATCTTTGAACGTATATTTACAGTCAATTAAGCAATTATTCCAGAATATCGTAACAAAGTCTCAAAATCTCCAAGATAACCTAGAAGATTGTGTTAAAAGGCATGAAGATCTTGTTCGTCTTCTTCAGCAATTTAAAGAATGGCTAGGCTCACAGTCTGAAAAATTACTTGACATAGAAAATGCTATTGGTGAGAAACCTGAAATCGTCAGGAAACTTCAATCTGCTGTGGCTTTAAAGGATATCGAAAAAGTTGGATCAAGAAAGCTAGATGAAATTAGAAATGTATTTGCTAGCGTCAGTAAAAGTACTTCAGAAATTGGTAATGCAAGTATAAAAAGCGAAATAAAAAACTTACATGAACAATTAACTAAAGCCGTTGGTAACATTATTGCATCCGAACAGAAATTAAAGAACACTCTTGAGATTTGGAATAAATTTGATTCTTCAATAGAATCTATAACTGCATGGCTCAAAGATATGGAAACAAAGTGTCGGGATCAAACATTATGTTCAACATTACCAGAGAAAGAAGAGCAACTCCAGAGGTATGTCAGTTTGCGAAATGAGATTTATGCTAAAGAAAAAGAAATTGATGCGTTTGTGGACGACTCACATAGTTTAATATTGTTGTGTGGAGTAGAAAGACTAAAACCCCTTGTTATACAAATAAGTAGTCGATATCAACAACTTCACTTAATATCTAAAGATATTAATAACCATTGGCTGGAACTAGTCTCTGATCATAAGAAATATATTCAATTAAGAAATGAATTTGATGCATGGTTAAAACCACTAGAAGAACAGTTATCGCAAATGATAATTAAGGAAGATAAATTAAGCATTGAAAGTAAAGGCAATAAGTTGCAAGTTTTCTTATTAGAAAGAGAAAATGGAGAACATAAAATAACTATTCTTTCTACGGCTGGTGATAAAGTCTTACCAGAGACTGCAGCTAACGGTAGAGAAAACATTCGTTCAGAAATAAGAGAGCTCAGGGAAAGATGGGATAAGCTTAATGATAGCATTCTGCAACAGCAAAAGGAGTTCGAGTCACAAGCTTTGCAATGGTCTAGCTATCAAGATATTTTACAGCAAACTTTGTCTTGGTTAGATGAGAAGGAAAAACTTGTTGAAGTTGAAGAAAAAGTTGTTCTTAATTCAGCTCAAGAAATAAAATCAAGATTACTTAAAAATAAAGCTCTTTCACAAGAAATACATTCACACAAAAGAGTTATTGAAACTGTTACTGAAAAGGCTAAAAATGTTGCGGCAAGTATTCATTCAGGAAAAGATGAAAGTGAGAAAATGACATCTATTATACAATCAGTGTGGGATAGATATAATGTTCTCACTAATAAACTATCGCAAATAATCGATAAACATGAAAATGCCTTTGACGTCTACCAGCAATTCACTGACCAGCAGAAGTCTCTTCAAGATTATCAAAAACATTTATGGGACCGTTTACATTTACTCTCAGATTTTACGGGTAATAAGGCAGCCTTACAAAGTAAACTGGCTAAAATTCAAGAACTTTTAGATGCAATTCCAAATGGAAATACTAAGTTAAAAATATTGTCCGAGCTTATTGATAGTAAAGCATCAAAGCTTTCGCCGCGCGGTAAAGAAGGTATGTCACGTGAATTAGGACTACTAAGAGCGGACTTAGAAAAATTTACTGCTACAGTACATGATGTTAAACGAGGAATAGAAGAGAAAATTCAACAGTGGATAGAATTTGACGCTGCTAATGATCGACTTCAACACTGGTTGAGTGATACAGAAATGAGCCTAAAGACATACACTCCAAAAGCTACATTAGAAGAAAAGGTCGACCAACTCAATAAATATCAGGTAAGTCGATAATTTTAATAATGAAAAACTATATAATTTTGTATGTTATTAATTTTGACATATGTATTTTAAACAGGATTTATGTAAAGCAATTGATATTCATGAGTATGATCTGAATACTGTTGTTCAATTGGGTGAAGCATTAGACCAAGTAAGATCAAAAGAATATAAATTTAATAATGAGCACAGGGTAGTCTAATATATTAGTAGATTTATTTTCATACCTTTATAAAATTTTAAATTGTATATCTAACTAACGATACTATTATAAGTATCAGTTTCTTTATCCTAACTTTTCTTTATACGTTTACTTACTTATCACAAAATTACTAATAGTAAGAAAAAGGGCTGTGGGATACAATATTTTAAAAATAATTGTGACAAGAAATAATTTTAATTTTACTAATGGTAGATATTGTAGTTTTAACGTACTTATTTAATTTAATTTAGTCATTTATTAATGTAAAATTAATTTATTTTTTTACATTTTACCATATTCCAGGCTATATTAGCTAATTTGAAGAAAACAGAGAATGATGTTGATAAGCTTACCGACGAATTCAGTGATCTAATTGAAAATTGTAACGATACTAGAATAACGATGAATTTGCAACAAATGACATCACGTTTCCAATCTGTACATTCTACTGCAAATGAATTAGTAAAAAAATGCCAACAAGCTGTAAATGATCATAATGCGTATCAAGAAAAGTATAATCAATGTGTAGATTGGATAAGAGCTGCTCAACATAAATTTGATGAGTGTCAGAGCGAATCTTCTAATACTCCGGAAGGAATAAATAGCAAACGTGAAAGCCTTAACGATTTGCTGACCCAAAGACGTAACGCTACATTATTGGTCAATAATACATTTGAATTAGGGGAGAAGTTATATCCTTCAACATCACCAGAAGGAAAAGAATTGATTGAACAACAACTTCAAGATATCCAACAGGCTGTAGACAATTTATATGATAATATTACAAAAGCTGAACGTGATTTAGATTCAGAGTTAAACAAATGGTCATCATTTGACGAAAATCTTAAAACTGTCAATGAGTGGCTGTCCCTTGCAGAGAAAAATCTACCAAAGGAAATTGAACTCAAAGCTACATTAGATGAAAAACGCAACCAACTCAATGTATATAGAAGTTATTTACAAGATTCTATCGCTCATCAACAAGATATTTCTGATTTGGAGATTCTTGCTCAAAGTTTACCTGATGCTAATAAAAATATTACAAAGGAAATTAATCAGCTAAAACAAAGACACGACAATATTCTAGCACGTGCTAAAGCTTTTGTAGAACAATATGAAGCGATTGTCAATAATCATCAACAATACAGTCAAGCTGTTATGGATTTGCAGGAATGGGTGGAAGCTACTCATAATACTGCTCAATTATGGGGTGATGTCAGTTTGGAAAGAGTAGCTCTTAGCAGTAACTGTGAAAAATTAAAATCACTACAAGTAAATCTTCCTGAAGATAAAAATAGAATTGACAAAATCCGGTCACTTGGAGAGAAGGTATTACCTGGTACAATAAGCAACGGACAGACCAATATAAGAAATCAAATTGATGCTTCCCACCAAGAGTGGGAAGGCTTGGTATCTTTTATAAACAAAACAATCGAATCATTAGAAAATAAAATTCAACAATGGAGTGAATATGAAAATATTAAAGATCAGTGCTTAGCGTGGATTAGAAATACGGACAATCAAATACATGCTGTAGATTTAAAAGCTTCACTACTCGAAAAACAAGAACAATACAATATCTTCCAAGAACTACAAGGAGAAGTTCGAGCAAAGGAACTTGAAATCGACAATATCACTGAAAAAGCTCAACATCTTTATATTGGTGTGCTTGGACCCCGTGGTTCTCAAATATCAGATTTAACAGTAAAATATCAAAATTTATCACAAAAAGTTAAAGATTTGACTAACAGATGGCAGCAATATGTAAAGACTCATCAAGAGTTTACAAGTAACGTGTCAGAATGCTCACAATGGATTGAAGAACTAAGAGATAAATTAGATTTTTGTTCCGACTTAAGCTCTAGTTCCCAAGATGACTTAGAAACTAAATTGGTCCTTATTCAAAATCTTCTACTAACTAAAGACGAAGGATTCACTAAAGTACAATCTCTTGTGGAACTTGCACAAAATGTGATGGCAAACACGGCGCCCTCTGGGCATGATGCTATTAACAATTCTTTGGTCGCTTTACAAGAACAGTGGTCTGCATTATTATCAAGAATGATCGAAACTAAGAATTTATTAGACGATTCCGTTACGAAATGGGCAGGTTTCCTAGAACAAATACAACTGATACAAAAAAGTAACACCTGGCTTGAGAATATGTTAAGTGAACTTACCCCATTTGAAACTTCCATGTCAGATAAACGAGTACAACTCGAAAAACTTAAGGAGGTTGAAGAAAAAGCTCGTTGCGATCGCTTGGAGGTAGATACGCTTAAAGCTAAAGCTGCTGAAATGTTAGCGAGTGGACAGCAAAATCTAGTGGCCTCAAAGGCTCAAGAAAGTCTTAATAAATTCGATACGTTATATGACAAAATAAAGAAACTATTAGGTGATCGTGAAGAACAATACAAAGACCATAGATTGTATAAAGAAGCTCACGATGAACTTATTCAGTGGTTAGGAAGGGCCAGAGAAAAAGTACCATCACTAAAATCAAAACCACTTAGTGACAAATTAGCTATTGAGAATTCCGTGGCTCCTCTTGACGCTTTGATAAACAAGCAAGCTCAAGGTGAATTATTACTTGAGCACTTACAACATACCGGGGAAGTTGTTCTGGCAAGTACCTCACCAGAGGGTCAATCTGTTATTAAAAATGAAATGAAGGCTCTTAAGGAAAGTTTTGATCAACTTTTTAATGAAATTAAACAACAGAAAAGTCAATTAGAGGATACTGTTAACCAATGGCGAGAATATAAAGATGAATATGAAAGATTATCAGACTGGCTACAGCAAAAAGAGATTCTTATTAAAAATCATAAATTGGCATTGTTAGGTTCTGCTAAAGAAAAGGGAGCTCAGGTAAACGAAGTTCAAGAAATTGTTGATCAATTACAAAAAGGTAAAGTAGATATCGAAAACTTTAATGCTTCCGCTGCTGGTCTTCTTTCATCACACTTAGATACTTATGTCAACAATCAGTTAAGACATTTAAATTCAAGATATCAAGTTTTAGTAAACATGGCAAACGATGTGCTTAAAAAAGTAGAAACCAACTATGAACAGCATAAAAGTTACGATGACAATTATGAAAACACTAAGAAATGGATTAATGACGCTTGGGAAATAACGCGAATCGGAAGCGAAGCTGGTAGTAATAGTAGCAAAGACGCATTGCAAAAACGCTTGGAACAAATCGAGGATTTACTGAAAAGGCGTGAAGACGGTCAAAATCTCGTTCATGCTACAGTCAACAGCGGAGAGAAAGTTCTGAGAAATACGAGATCTGATGGTAAAGATAAAATCAATACAGAGCTTAGGGAATTACAGAACGACTGGGACCGATTAGTCAAGAAAATGACTACAGCTAAAGTTCATCTTGAAACAGCGTTATTGCAATGGGCTGATTATAGTTCTAGCTATTCTCAATTGCAACAATGGATCTCTGACAGGGAAGCTAAATTACAAGAAGTGTGCGAGCAAAAAGTTGCTAAATCTAAAAAAGGTCAAGACCGTCTTGCAGGTCTTACTACTGGATTAAGTCTCGGTGAAAGAAAAGCTACACTTCGTCAAACAAATAATATTGTTCAAGATATTGTTTCGTTTGAACCCATGATTCAGTCTGTAACATCTAAGGCTTCGGAACTTATGCAACAAGCTCCAGCATCGGAAATCACTAGTAAATACGAAAACTTATCAAAACAAGCTAAAGATTTATATGAAAAACAGAAGGAGACTGTGGAGCAACATCAAGTATTTATCGATGCTGGCACCGATTTTGTCCAATGGATACGAGCTGCTAAAGAAAAATTGGGTAAATGTTCTGATGCAACTGGCGATAAAGAATCTCTGAGCAGTAAGATATCCCAGTTAAAGGTCTTAGAGAGTGAATTAACAGAGGGGCAAGTCAAGTTGCAGAAGGCATTGGAACAAGGAGAAATATCATGTGGTCTCGCAGATGATGAAGACAGAGAAGATATAGAAGAAGAAGTCGCTCTTATGCAGGAAGAATACGACACTTACGTGTAAGTATTTTTTAAACCCATTACACACATATATGGCATTTATTGTTTTATACATTTGTACCAATTATAACGTTTATTATATACTTATTTAGTGAACATTTGAACAACACAAAAGCTTTGATAGAGGGCGGTATCGTTAAATGGACAGAATATGAAGAGCAATATAAAGAAGCCTTGGACTGGTTGTTAAAGACTGAGAAGCTGGTGCAATCCTTTAACAAATTGCAAAACAATTTGGAACAAAAGAAAGTTGTTCTTGAAGAGTTCCAGGTAGTTAATATGCAAATGTAACTTTTTTCTATGTATGATTATTTTTTCAATTTCTCGCTCTATTCTGCATGGTAGGAAGAGGTATCCTAGTAGCCGTAGACACTCTGTTTTCCACTTTTCGCCGAATTTTCGAGACGTGGAACGCCGTGCGTCGTTTTGCCTTGATATCAGAGAAATGAAAATATTAATAAATAATAATTTATTCCCCGAGAGGGAATCGAACCGGTTATATATTGAATTCGGGCGGAAAGCAAAATAGAAATGACTTAACGCTAAGTTATCTCTGTCTATAAGGAAAATAAAGCATAAAACTGAAAAAATATATTGTTACCTTATACTATATAATATTTCTAGGGTCACCTTCAAACTCTGTTTGACTGGCAAGCAGAGTTGGACAAATTGAACGTGCGAGCTCAAATGTTGTTAGAAACCTGCTCAGATACACGGGTATCCAACGGTATCACACAATTGACCACTAAATATAACGCACTATTGTCTCTAGCTAAAGAAGTGATGAAACGATTGGAATTACATTACCAGGTAAAATTTTTAATTGCACGTTACAATTTCTGTTTTTTATAAATAATTGTTATGCAATATTATAATGTTACTTAATATGTAATATTATTAATATAATAAAATCTAATCTTCAATTTTGTTATTTTATTATTATTATTTTAAATGTTTCATTTATAAAGAAAAATCTGTCCAAATTTTAGGAGCACCAGCAACATAATGCCCTATATGGAGAATGTCAGGACTGGCTTGATAGAACTAGGGAAAAACTGAATCAATGCGCAGAAATTCCAAATACATTACAAGAAGTTAATAACAAATTAAACACTGTCAAACTTCTGAGACAATCTTTAGAACAAGGGCAAAACAAACTTAGGTATTTATTGGAATTAAAAGAAAAAGTAATTATGAACACAGAACAAACTGGCGCTGCTAAAATTCAAGAAGATACAGATAGCTTAAAACAAGAATTCGATAAATTAATTGCCGATTTACAAGATGTTCGTAATAAATTAACAAGCAGGGCATCACAATTTGATGATATTTCAAAGGTATACTACCAAATTATTATTAATACCAAATATTCGATATATATGTTGTAGAATCAATTTATGTATTTTATTCTTTTTGTATATTTTTTTACTTTTTACCTAATTTGAAACCATTGACACGTTACATCTTTTTGTCGTACAGATCCACAAGCTATTAGTAGAATGGTTAGATGACATTGACCAAAAGATACAATCAGATGATTCTCTACTTAACGATCTATCAGAGAAAAAGGCTAAATTAGAGAAGTTTAAAACGTTCAATCGAGATATTGAATCTCACAAAGAGCTAGTAAATAAGTTAAATTCGAAAATACAAGAAGATTCTTCATTAAAATCTAAAGGAATAGAAGATACTCTTAAGCGTTATGATGATATTAAGGTTGCTGTAAATGATATGATTTCTGTAAGTATTGATTTTTTAGTTTATATGACAGTCAGTAGTGACTGAATAATTGTAGTATGTAGATATTACGGTTCTAATTATTTTTCTTTATTAATGCACGATATTTTTTATTTGTTTAGAAATTGGAAGACTACGTAAACTCTCACATTCAATATAAGGAGTCATACGATAAATTCTATGATTGGATCCGAAATTGCAAAATTGAAATACAGCAATGTTCAGATTCCCATGGTGCCAAAGAAGATGTCCAGAAAAAGTTAAAATCTGTAAATAAAATCATAAATTCTTTGCCTAAAGGGGAAGCGCTACTTCAGAAAGCAATCAATCGTAGTGAGGCTGTATTAAAAACAACCGGTAACGAAGGCAAAGATAATATAAATCAAGAAATTAAACAATTAAAGATAGAATGGGAGAATTTACAGCAGATTTGTAAAGATACTAAGAAGTTGCTTGAGAAATGTTTGGCTGCATGGTCTGATTTCATGGAAACTTTAAATAAAATGACTGAATGGGTTAAGGACTTTGACGGTAAATTGAAAACAGTCGAGAAAGTTGACAAAATTACGCCGGAGTATCTTGAAAAATGTCGAGTAAGTTATCTGTATATATATATATATATATAAAAAAATAGATTTTTTTGGCTTAACACTGCGTTTCGCATACAGCAGGGTAAGCGGGGGGAACATAGTGTTAATACTGTCCGCTCTCAATTTTTCGCCGAATTCTGGAGGCATTGCGTGTTGAGCTGCGGAATTCAACGCCGCGCATTGCCTTGACGAATGACGCTTGCCTCACTAGAACGAAGAAATGAAATTATTCAATATTTCATATGGGAATCGAACTCACAAACTGTCGCGTTTACAGTCATACACTTGTGCTCCTGTGCCACGACTGGTATCAATAAAAATACTTTAAAATACGAATGGTCGTATCAGCTTAAAACATAATCAATTGTTTTTTTATTAGACTTTTAAGGTGTTACTTAAATCTCAATCACACATAACTCAAATACATACAGCGTGATGTTGAGAACATCACACTTATGTCTAACACCTCATCGCAATTGAAACGATACGTACCAGAAAATTATAGGTTACGCTATGTTTTAAGGTGTAAGTAAAATTTTATGTTTACAGGACCTTCTTGCACAAGCAGTATCAAATAAGCATGTATTAGAAGAACTAAATGACAGATGTGAAAATCTAATGGAACTCAGCGCTTGCGCATGGGTTCGTGACAAAACTGTTAGCCTACAATCTGAATATACATTACTTCTAACAAAGATACAGGGTCTTGTTTCAAATGGTGAGAAAAATTTGTCAGATCATACTGAATTTATAAAAGCTAAGGAGGATTTGCAAAAATGGCTGCAAACAGCTCATGGCACCGTGCATGACTCAATTGGTGTCGGTGACATTGAGACAACGAAAGACAAGCTAGAAACTATCAAACTAGTAAACAACAGAATGACAGAAGGACATCATTTACTAGTTGTATTACAAGAAGCATTTAAGAAAGCTCTTAATAATACCCCACCTGAAGAACAAGATGGTTTACGTAATGATGTAAAAGTTTTACAAGAAAGTTGGGATCAACTGAAAATAGATTTAAATTCGATAATTGCTCAACTTAAAGCTGCAATTTGTAAATGGGAGGACTTTGAAGAATCTAAGAATAAAATGAATACATGGATTAAGGAAACTGAACAAAACCTAGATAAAGTGCCACCAAATGGTGGAGAATTGGGTGAAATGAAAACTTTGTTAGAGAAATATAAACATATTGAGGATGAAATTAAAAATAAAGCACCAGAATTGGAACGTATAAAATGTGAATCCGCTGAACTAGCCAGTTGGGCGAGGCAGCCTGCGGTAAGAGATTCGGTTACAAATATTGAGAAAAAGTGTGACGCTCTAAAAGCTAAATGTAATGCTAAGAAAGCAGAACTCGAATCAGAAGTTAAAGATTATAACCAATATCATCAATCGCTACAAGATACGGAAAAATGGCTCCTACAAATATCTTTCCAACTAATGGCCCATAACTCTTTGTATATTGCAAATCGCGAACAAACAGAGGAGCAACTAGCGCAGCACGCTGTGCTCTTAGATGATATTCAAAAGTATCAATCAACATTAGATGAATTAGAAGCCAAAGGACGTGCACAAATTGAACGATACGAGAAAACTACTCCATCAATTAAAGATACTGTGGGAAAGCAATTGAAAAATGTGAACGACAGTCACAAAAGTTTATTAGCCACAGCGCTGCAAATCGAGCGTCGTCTGAGGGAAGGTTTAGCTAAATTCAAGGAATATGAGGACACTTTGGAGAGTATTTTAAATAACTTGGATGAATGTGAACCAGCAATCACTGAACTGGATGTGCCTGTTGATGGTTTAGTACATGGACGTGATCTTTTAGATAAAGCTCGGGTCAGTATTTTTATAGCATTATATTATACATTTTCTCAAAATTGTTTTTAGTCTACACATATAAATTACCTACAACTATCCAAATAACAACATTATTTTCGCCAACCAAAAATAACTTTGTTTTTTGTAGTGTTCTATGGTATTTGTATGAATAACAAAGTTATAATTTGCGGTTTCCGAAAAAGTGCTACATCCCAAAAACTGCTGACTGTATCCCGTTCAAACCAAAACCGTTGAAAGTTTTTATTGACATCTATAACATATATATATTTTTAGATTTTTCACTCTGGTAGTTTAAAAGTTAGATACATACATTTTAGCACATTGAAAGTATCTATTATTGGAACGATTGATTTTGAAAAAAAAAGTGATTTTAGGAACCTCAGTGACATTTTTAAAGTCCTGTCTATAGACACTCCACGCGTAAAGGTTTAATGAAAAAAAATAATAATTACAGTTCCATGTAGGGAAGCTCCACTCTAATATTATTATATTTTTAATTTTGTATAACCATCGTAAAGGGATTAACAGAATACATCTATCTACCTACTAAGTTTTAATTGTGTAGTCCTAATAATTTCAGATTAAAGTATATGAATATGAACGGACGGACAGACAGATAGACGTGACGAATTTATAAGGGTTCCGTTATTCGCCATTCGGCTACGGAATCCCAAAAAAATATAATACAAACAATTTTTTCCAGGCACTCCACAATCGTCTCCAAACGGAGAAATCTCGTCTGTCAGCTGCCGTAGCAGCTTGTTCCGCGGCTGCAGCTTCAGTATCAAGACCATCATCTCCTGCAGACACTGCCCCATTACCTATACCTCCAAGAGAGCTACATGTACGAGCAAGATTAGAAGATTTAATAGATCAGGTATTAAAGAATTCAGGTGCTGTGCTATCGTCTGATGTCTTGATGTCATTTTAATTGGCGATGTTCGCTAGATATCATTATGTTTTAAACTTTGGTGTGTTAAGTACTAAATTTTGTTTATTTTTTCTTTTCATTTTAAAACCTCTTCTGAGTTAGACATTTGCTTAAAAATTATATAATAATTTTAATATAAAAGTTTTAATTTAAGGAAATAGTCTCAGTTCATAAACAATATTTGCTATTGCTATTTTACAATATATTTGAAACTTTGATATGCGTTATAACTTATATTATAATTATAAGTTTCGTATCCATACTTAAATAAATTTAAAAGTTAATAATGAATTTAGGCGTAGGTTGTAAATATTACCTGTCTCATTGTATTCATATGTGAAGCTTTAAGATTGCCAGGTCCGAAAAAGAACAGAACCAACAAGTTAAAAATCTGTACCCATTGCAGTAAGATTTTGAATTTTTCCATTTTCAAAAATACACTTGATGATGTAGCTAGTTACTAGCGTAGTTAGCGGAAATGTACAGGCTTTACGTTGGCTATGTATTTTTTGCACCTGGTAATTAGAATTGTTTCGTCAAAATGTAGCCATTTTTTTAATAAAATTCGCTCTATAATAACTTATACCGGATTCTGGTTACATTTTGGTCAAACCACACCGAAAATGAAGCAAGATGTCATCGAAAACGTAATAATATAAATAAATAATGTAATATGAATATGATACAAAAAATAATTAATTGTAATAGAATATTAGACATTCTGCCATAAAGAGTCATCTTGGTTCAGAAAAAAATTGATTTAAAAATACAATTGGCACTGCAAACGTGTGAACTATGATTTTTTTAATATGAACACTAATTTTATTATTGTTGCTTTATGCAAATGACACCAATCAAGTCAGAATAAAATAATATTATTTTTTTACGCATACACAAAGTATTGTTAAGTGGTTTAAACTTTTTTGTAAATATATTGCTAATGTATAATTAAAACGAACATTTATAATTTTTCACTCAAATGTATAATACCATCATCAATATCAAATATGGATATAAGCTGTTAAAGCGGCAAGTCCGGGGTTCGATTCCCACTGAAGAAAATTAAATATATAATATTTTCATTTCGTCGCTCTGTTAACGAGGCAAAGCACAGTGTGGAGTTCCGTCACTCAACACGCCACAACACGGCGGAAAGTGGGGAACGGAGTGTCTTAACACTAGGTTCCCTGTATGTACCCTGTTATGTATGTAGCGTGAAGTTAAAAAAATGCATAGACAAGTTGATAAATTGGTTACTTTTTCCTTGGTATACACATCTATAAGATAGCTAGTCAGCATATTATGATACATATTCTGTATATTTTAATAATTAGTTTTTATTTGGCTTTATTTTGAGCTTTGTTAACATGATTGTTTTTGTTGTTGTCCACTTTTTATCACGTTGCACTGTACTAACCCGCACCCGTGTGCCGCATGGTTTGTTATAGAAATACGTAAGTGAAGTTGGAAGTGCGCGGCTTGATGCCCTTATAAAGAGTCTCGAAGCACCCGAGTTCAGCCAGAAACTCGTGGCTTTTGAGAAAAGGGTAAGGCTTGGCTTTTAGCACTTAAATTTAATAAAGTTATAGCAATTTCACAGCTCTTATTATTTTAAAAGATATTTTTTTATATTGGTATACACATAGTACAAATGTATATAATCAAAATATTTTGAGGAGCTTTTTGTAATATACACAAATTCAAATGTATTTAAATGTTTTCTCACAGGATTTTATTACAAGGTTCTTATACATACTATATTTTATATATTATTTATTATTATGTTTTACTAAAAACAAATTTATAAATGTGACCTCTAGGTACAAAGCCATCTAGAAACTTTGCGGGATGCAGTCAGTGGGATGGAAGAAGCCATGAAGCAAGTGACAGAGATTCAAGAATGGATAAATGTGCACAATGCTTTAGCTAACGATTGGCTATCAAATCCTACCAAGCTGCGTCCTGAGGCCGCTAAACAAGATATTGCGGCTATGAATGACGCTTTGGTGTCTCTGGCTGAAAAGAGGAATAGAATCTTAACTGAAATACCTACTGAAGGTTCATATTAGTTATTTAAAAATATTAGTTATGTAAAATTAATCGAAAGGCCACTCTATACATATATGTACATTACTTTTTATTTATATTTCTACTTTTATTCTTATTTAATATATTATATTACATATAGGATTAATAAAAATATAAATTGTTTTGATATTACTTTCAATTTCAGGTTTAGAAGATGAAATAAATCTGGAGGAAGATTTAGATGGGCTTGAGCAAAAAATCCTTACGGCAATAGAAAGGGAAAAGGGTAATCAAGCAATCATTGACGACTTCCGTCACAAATGTCAAGAAATCCATGACTGGTTTGACTCAGTACTTAAAAAAATGTGCTTAGCAGACAAAGGTTCTGGATTACCATGTCCTCAAAAGTTAAACGCTTTAAAAGAATTATCCATTGAATTTGGGCAAGCGGGTAAAGACAAAGTGGATGCTATTAAATCTGTGGGCGGTCAAGTTATAAATATTGTTAGTAATTTGGAATCTCAACAAGTTGAAGAACAAGTAAGTATAAACCGAACTGATTTTTTTTATAATAAAAAAAATATGTTAGTTCATGATTAAAAATAATAATGATTAATGGTAGTATAAAATATTCTATCAAATAATAAAATCTAAATTTTATTTGTTTTAGATGAAATCAGTTGAAAGAAGATACAACGACATCGCTAAGCGCATACAACGTAAACTACAAATGCTAGAAATCACCTACAAAGCTATCGATGGAACGAAGAGTGAGGTTGTTGCACAAAACGAATGGATGCAGAAAGAAATCGATAACATTCTTCACCCGGAACCATTAGGATACGACAGCAAGTCGGTTAAAGAAAGACAAAAGAAAGCTGCTAATTTGCTTAAAGATACAGACGGTAAAAAAACTGTTATTGACTCCTTGGAGAAGAAGGTAAGCAACATTCAATCTGAATTAGAACCTTCTGAACAAATGCAATTAGAATCAGAATTATCTGAACTAGCTTCGAAACAGAAACAATTAGCAACTCTCATAAAACAAGAAATTGAAAGATTAGGTGCCTGCGCTGATATAAGGAAGAAATTAGAAAATGACATTGAAAAAGCCAGAAACTGGCTCAAGGCCAAGTTAGCTGAGATTAAAAAATTAGGTGGTCCAGTGCCATTGGAAGTCGCAAAGGTCGAAAAAGAAATAGCAGTACACAAGAAACATCAAGGAGAATTGGCCGACTTCCACAATGATACCTTAAGCGAAATCATGCGTCAAGGGAATGCTGTATCTAAAGACTGTTCCAGTGAAAACCGAGTAAAATTACAAGCTGTACTTGAAGACCTTAACAAATCGTACACATCTGCCAAAGTAGATATTGATGAAAAACTTGCTGCATTAAATAAACTTTTGCAAGGTAGAAATGAATTTGAGGCAGACGTCGGTAAATGCCAGAGTTGGTTGAATGAAGCTGAGGTATCAGCAACTCCAGAATTACGCACAACAAGTCTACAGCTTTTGGAAGAGCAGCTATCTAAATTTGAAAAGCTTAGCAAAGAAGCAGACGATGTTGAGAAAAATATTAATAAAATCAAAGATAAATCTAAGGATATTTTAGACAGCTTATCTGACTCTAATAAGCTTCAACTGAAAGAACAAGTTAACGTATTGTATGACCGGTTTGTCAGAATAAACTCTATTATAAAAGACAAAAAGAATATCCTCCTCAAACACATCAAGGAGTATAAGGATGCCGCCGCTAAAATTGCTGCTGCATTAGAATTTTTGAATGAGATTCAAAATAAGTTAAAGGCATTGAGTAAACCAATAGGGAGCAAAGTTGAGGATGTTCTTCCGATTATTCAAGCATATGAATGTATATTAGATGATCTGAAGAAAAACAAAGCCATGCTAAATGAATTACAAGGAGGTAATCTTCATGACTTACAAGATATATTGTCTAAGCAAGACGAATTAGTGAATACAATTGAAGATCAAATAGCTAAACTAAAACAGCTATTATTGTTACGAGAACAATTCTTTGCTCTTGTTAAGGAAATTCAAGATTTCATAGCTAAATATACAGACTTGACTTCAGAAATTGAGAAATCTAACGATACTCTAGAAGAAAAAATTAAGCGCTACGATGATATCATTGGTAAAATCCAAGGCTGTGAGGCTTTATTGGCAACTGCAACTGATAAAGGACAACAAATCGCTGCTGAAGGTACAGTTATAGATAGAAATAATATTACAGAACTTTTGCAATCTCTTAAGCAACAGTTGCTAACATTGAGGAGAAACGTTGAAGCTAAACGCCAAGAAAATGAAAGAGCTGCGGCAGAGCATAAAAAGATTGCGTCTGATTTATCAGAAATTTTGCAGTGGCTACATGATAATGAAGCTGCCGTACATTCTCGCCCGCTGCTTAATAGGGATGTGGCTAGTGTTGACAAAAAACTCATTGAACATGCATCACTTGTTAAAAATATTCAGTCGTATTTAGATAAATTCACAAAGACAGCTGATACGATCAAAAGCGATGATGGTATACCCGGGACGTTATTAGAAATGATATCAGAAGGTAATTCTTTAAAAACATCTCTTCCTGCTGAATTAGCGAACCGTGAAAAACATTTACAAGATAACAAAAAGTACAGACAGCAATATCAACAAATGGTAGAAAAATTAAACCTCTGGGTAAATGAAGCCAGTATACGACTTGAAATGGGTAAAAATGGTACCGATTTTGAAAACATTGAAACTGATCTGGAAGAACATAAAACATTCTTTAGCACATCGGAGCAAGAAATGAAAGATTTGGTTGGCAAGCGCATGCAGGACATTGTAGACAAAATATGGTCGTCTCTTACTTCATCTGAGCAAGAAGAGTTATCCAAGGAGCACCAAAAACATAACCAGTTGTTGAAAAATACCTTGAACTCAGCTAAATCTCGTCAAGCTCAATTAGAACAAGATCTAGAGATTTGGAAAGACTTTTGTCAACTTCTTGAAAAGATAAAAGCCATATTGGATAAAAATGACATCCAAGAAGAACCTGTGACGTCAGTGGACGTTTTGCGCATGTACGTCGAGAAGTTGAATCACGCCAGAAATGATTTAGAGGTAAGTGATTTTTAACTATTCTTGGACTTAAATATGTTACGGTATATTTTACCGGATGATATATCAGAATAAGTAATTGTAAGAATATTTTTATATGGTATTTTTTATATAATCACTATAATATTACAGTTTATGCTCCTATAAGACTAAAAATAAAGAAGGTAAAATTATACTCATGCACGAAAATGGTATTAGATAAATATGAGAATCGTAGATAAAGAGGACTTTTTTATAGTACAGTATTTAAAACATACTAACTATCTAGGTTCGGTTCTTTATTTATGGCGCTTCGAGAACTAACTATCTAAGAAATTGAATATAATTTGGTGTCCTGCAAATATTATTTAGAATCTTAAGCGAATACTCTAAATTTTATATCAAATTTATATAGCAAGGTATGTTTATTGTATAATTTTATATAATCTAGAAATTGGCTATACAAATACAACGTTGATTTGTCGTATTCAAATCAAATGTCATTAATAGGTACATATTTTATGATTTCGTCATAGTCACCATTTAAGGCATACATTTCTTTCCTCTAATTCTTCATCATCTAAATGCCATCGCAATTTAGTACGGGCGACAGATAGATTGACATATGTTGCAGTTGGTTTATACTTGAGTTAGCGCATACCTTATTAACATACTATAGTATGTTATCTTAAATGGATAACGATAACGAACATAAATGATAGGCTGGCTTACTAGACTTGACATGGGTTAAGACTTAAAGTTAGTTTTTTTTAAAATTTGGGTATAGTTTAGGGTATTAGAGACACTGTGTGTTGAATGACGGAGCTCATCGTTGCACTTTGTATTACGAGAGTGAAAATAACAATATATTTGCATGAATGATAACCTCTAACATCCCACCTTCGCGTTTGCATCAGATACTGTCCCGTTGCGACACAATGGTCTCGTAAATGATGGTGATCCACGAAACCAAAGTAAAAAAAAATAATAGGTTAAACTATTGTATGATGATCTTAGATGAATGGTCTTGATAGGATCACCTCTACCACCACCAAAGATTCCGTTTATTTCTTTTGAAGTACAGAACTCTAAAATGTTACTTTACGTCTATTTATAAAATCTAATGCAATCTATAAACAAGATGGTAATGTAAACTGTAATTACTTATGTTTTTGTGTAACCAAGTAACCGATTTACTCGAATGAGCTTACAATAAAAGGCAGTAAAGTTGATATTGAACGAGGTTAGTGCACTCGTCGTCCCATTGTCACCCGTTTAACGCGAAAACCAACAATTGTATTATTGCGAAATTGAGACGTCTGAGTCGCGATTATACTATATTATAAGCGAATTACATTCACGTGTATGAATGCTTCCTCGTGTTTCATACTTGTTGTTATAAAAGAATAACATTCTTCTTCAAGTACGTAGATTATTTTATATATTTCCATAACTGCATAGTCAGCTTTTTCGAATTCCACTTATTAAAACATTGGAGCTCATTTTTTTGCACGATATAGAGAATGTGCGATGCTATGCATTTTGTTAAGTCTAAAATGGGGTAATCTCAATACAATGTTAGATATTCTATGATAATTTAGAGGAAATGAGAAAATGTGTTGGTTGTAGGTTCGATTTCCACTCGAGGCAATGAAATATTTTTATTTCCTCGCTCTGATAAGAAGATAAAGCGCGACATTGGTTTTCCCTTTCAACCCGCAATGTCTTGGACATTGCACAAAAAGTTGGGAACATAGTGGTTTCCCTCTACCTATCTTGCTGCACTTACAGCGTGAATATAAAAAATAATGATAACTAGATAGCCCTATTTCTATAGATTCATACTTAACGATAAATATATTAGATTGTTAAGAAATCATTCAATACATCCCCGAGCATAGACAATGAAGATAACTATTATATATATACAGATGGCGGTAGTTTCACTTTTTCTTTGGGGTATTTCCCGAATCACTTGCAACTTGTAACTCTTATAAGTTCATGCAATATTGTAAAAGACAATATGGTTAATGAAACATCGACTGTTTATATAATCGATCGATTGTAAATCTACAGATCTAGATATTGTTCGACTTTGAATTTTGATTAATAGATATTTGATAATTCTTTAGTATTAGTTCGCGTTAAATAAAATTGTTAAAATATTTATAATAATAAATTCTTTTTAATGTTGATTTTAATGATTTTATATTCATTTAATATACATCCTATAACCGTTTTGATAACAAAGAGCGTAATAATGTAGTCTACAAAAGCGCCAAATTGAGTTAGCAGCTCATATTAATTCACCTCACGTCGTCGTATGACTGTTAAGGGGACGACTGCTGTGAAATTATTTAATCAATAATATCGACTTGTCTGAATTAAGCTAGTAAATTTTACAAGAAGATTACAAATTTTGTATTTTTGTCACATACATTTTTATAATTAGATAATAAGTTATAGAAATATATAAGATTTTGTTCTGAATTTCTGCGAAATATATAATTAAATTCGGAGTAAATAATGCCTAATATAAAAATTTAAAAATAGTCATATTATTTTAATTCAATGGAATGGAAAACAACAAATGAAAAAACTTCACTTAATAATTTTATCATATTATAATACATATATAACATTTTATTTTTAGGAACCCAAAACTAACTTACTAACTCCTAACTACGGTACTATAACTAAATATAGTTTGTTTTTCTTTGACCACATAAATATACAATTCCGCGGTTACATTGGTCTCCTTTCGCTGCTCTCATACCATGTATGAGATACGGTTGTGTTATACTCCTACTGTGGCCGTAACTTGAATTATTTTAGTGCAACTAAAAAAAACAACTAATAAAAAACAAAGTAAACTAATATTGCATTAAAAATTAATTATTATTTATATCTTTTAGTCTATTAGTATATTTCATTGTAACGTTTCTTATTAATAGAAAGATCTATATTTTTTTGATATAAAATTAAATCCTAACAATTTTTGCATTTAATTCAGTCTAAATAATTGGTATGTTTATTTCTTATAATCACAAACAGATTGACTCTTCAACACGTCTGTCTTATTTATAGTTATAATCATAAAATAAACTAAGTAATAATCATACTATTAATATTTAGTTAGTCATAATCATAACATTACTAATTATGATAATCACAGAATCGTTTCATAATAACATAATATAACTATACTCAGCAGTAAATAATTACTTGGTCGTAGTAGACAATTAAATCGCGACCTATTAAACTAATATTCAATGGTTTGAAAATAAAAATGATTACAATACAAATTACAATTTCGATATAGCAGAATAGGCAGAGGGAACCTGGGAGAACCTGGGAACCTAGTGTTAAGACATTAACTTTCCATTAAGGCACTTCTGTATCCCACTTTTTAGAGGCATTGCGGGATGAGTGGTGTAACTCAACGTCGCACTTTGCCTCGTGCCGGGAAAAGAAAATATTAAACAATTAATTTCCCAATGGGAATAGAACCCACGATCTTTTGTGTTTAATACATTTGTTAAAGCTTTTATTATTGCTTTGTTCAATTACACATCTATGTACTAAGCTACAAAGGCGTCTCAAGCAAAATCTTTGATATTTAAATCAATCCACTTTACGCAATCTCGTTCGTTGCAGTGCACTGGGCATGGGCAGGTCGTAACTAATATATGTAATATTGTATGTATAGGCCAGTAACTGTACTGTTAAAGTTTACGGCTTTAACCATTCTATGAACATAATGTGTTCTGTTCCACATAATAGCTATAATATGTACTTACTTGGTTATACTAGAATCTCTATTTATGTACTAAAATTATAGGTTTTTCTAAACTATATTTTGTTACAACGGAAGTATAAAATAATATGAAGTGAACGTTTGATGACCTGATGATGTTGAGTCCACGCGATGTTTTTGGGTTCGATTCTTTTAATCAGTGAAGGGAGAATAATATATTTTATTTGTTTAATTTTCTGCGCGATAAGATAGAACGCAACGTCGACATGTATATATTGTGTTGTTTAAAATGGGTGGAAAGTGTACGGAGAGTTTTACGGAGTCTAAGTAAAATATTTGCAAAATTTACTTAACAGATAGAGCTATCTTAGCAATACCGGAAATACTAAAATTAAACAATATTTCCTTATTACAATTTATAAAACGTATAATTATTTAATAATATTAAAATAAATATTATTTAACCTCAATTTTTAATACAAAATTATAATGATAATTATTTATTATGTAGGAAATAGTCAAAAAAATATCGATGCAAAACCACGTTTGGTCAGAATAATCGCACAATTACACGCGGTTCCCCTTAACTGATGATGTCATGCTGCAATAGTGTTTCGCCTCGCCAGTCGTAGTCCGTACACACAGCAATGAGAACGCTACATAAAATTATATTGTATTTTATCAATTTCTTATATACTCAGTGTACTTACGTTATAACATAAATAAAAATATAAATATATATTTATTTTTTAATTTAATTTTGATTGTAAAGTGTCAAAATTCCGCGCAAAAGGAAGGTAAGTGACACATGACTTGTCATGAAGTCATGATTGTGAAACGCCGGTCGTTAATTGGACGAGATTTTTCTATCGACCTATTGATACAAAATATATGTTGTTATTGTATTTTTGCATGTAATTGTTGTATTTAAATTCATGTATTTTTATGAATTCTCAATACGTTTCGAATTAATTTCTCATTGTATTGAAAATATGCTAAATTTACTATATTTAATGTAAAGTATGATATAAATTTTGTTGTTATCGTGGCTCGTGGACCATGACTGGAGACTATCGTTTATAAATAGAAATAAAAAACGCATCCGCATGCACAGTATTTGAATAGTAGCCTCGTCTGACGGTAAACGCGACAGTTGTGGGTTCGATTCCCACTAGAGGAAATTAATTATTTTAATTTCCTCGCTCTAATATCTGCTCTATGCTTAAGTTAATTTGAACCTAAATAAAAGGTATATTACTAGAACAAAATGTTGAAATACCCTTAAAAGAACAAATTTAATTTATATTACAACTATTATTACTATGCACAGACATTTCTACAAGAACATATTTTAAATACTAAGGAAAATTGCAATCTTATCAATTATTTATATTCTGTATATTTTGAAGTTATATTAATATAGTAGTAGTTGTATATTTTTGTTTGTATATTTTACTACCATACTAGTTGGTTCTTCCATTATTGAGTGATCGACAGACATTGCAAAGCCGAAACTACGCGAAGTAGAACGCCGAAATTTCTCATTTAGGTTAATTTGGGATTATATGGGAGCACTAATGGTAAGAAAAGACTACGACAGAAATTCTGAAATAGATAAAAAAAATAACTTATGTAGTGTTTACACTAAAATTACACAATATATTTTATAGAGAAAATATAAAATATAGAGACAGACGTAGTGATAGTACAGAAACTCGAGTGTATAGTCACTCTAGTGTCGAAAATTCTTTGAAAAAAATCCAATATTAACAGAGAAAAAGGGATTTTTACGTTTCATAATTCACAAAAGTTAAGTTGCTTGCGACCACCAGTACAATTGTATACCTGTACTGTACATTTAGTTCAAGCGATATATAGGACGAATATAAACCAGTTTGGTGTAACCACGCTAGCGGTCATACGAGATTGTTTTCATGTAAGTGCATTTCATTTCATTCTCATATAACTTCACATATTCGTTTCTTATGATATCGGTATCTTGATATCGATATCTTATTAAATTAAAAGCCTAACTAAGACCTAACTTACTTCTTATTACAAGAAATATTATATCTTATTAGATAAAAATTACGTGTAGGACATTTCTTGTAATTTTCTGGTAAAAATAAAAGTTACTGTAATTTTAGACGTCGGTCACTTTCATTATAATAGCTATAGATATATCTAATGAATACACAAAAAAAATTCAGTCGAATTGATAACCTCCTTCTTTTTGAAGTCGGTTAAAAATTATAGGAAATCGCTAATTATAACTGTTGTTAATTAGCGTGTATGTTTTGCTGTAATGATTTAGTCATCTTTTAAATTAGATAAGAGGTATTACTAGGCTTGGAATTTTGTCGTTAGTCATGTTCCCATACCTATTATTTTTGTTTGTCACGCCTCTACCTGCAACGTGCAGTTTACACAAAAGCCTAGTGTTAAAACGTTTACTTTTTCACTTTTCGCCTATTTATATGCTTAGAAATACACTTTTATCTTTACACTTTTCCTGCTTGTAGCGGGATAAGCAGAGGAACGATGGGTCTTAACACTAAGACACGTCGTTTCTCACTTTTTAGACATGTCTATTGAGTCACGGAAATCAACGCCGCGCTTTGTCTGCTTTGGCTTTGTCAGCGAAGAAATGAAAATTTATTTCATTCATTTCTCCGAGTGGTAATCGAACCTACACCCGTCGCGTATTTAGTCTCGCGTACATATGGTAGGTATAATTATACAAAAATGTACAAAAGCGGGTACAACATTATGTATAAATTCAGATGCAGGTTACCAAACTGACCGTGTCTATAAATAGAAACAATGAGTTACTTGCTCGTTTCAACTTCCAAGGTCAGTTACGATGTCGCCTTGCTACTTACAAGTTTTCCTCTTTGAAAATTCATGATATCAACCAAATTTGGTTTCAATTCTCTTGTATTATGTTTATTGAATACAAAATTGTATATTGGCTTCAATCTGTGGCTTCACTCGTATAATCAAACGGAAAGAACTAAGGATTGTGTATCATATGACACATTCTAAGTGCCCGAGGTAACTCTGACCGCAGGTTAAGAGGGCTATGTCGAAACTATTGACCTGGCTTCGATAAATGGATAAGTACAAATACAAAAATAATATTATGATTCCAACCAGTAGTTCCTTAGATTAGAGGCTTCAATTAAACAAACCCTTCAGCTTTCAAGTTCTAATTCAAATTAAAGAATAATAAAAGTAAAGAATGCCCTTTAGTGTTTTAGTTTCACGCATCTTCCACATGTGGCAGGGTAGGGGTTCTTACATTTTCAACCATATGTGGAACATTGCGTATGAAGTGGCGTAACTTAACGCCGCGAATTGATCGTCGAAATATAATCAGTAGGTACCCATAGTGATGGTCGAGCCCACAAACATCGTACCTACAGGCAGATGCTGTAGTTACATGAGAATGTAGAGAATACATAATAGTGCACGAAAGTTTACGATAAAAAATCTAAACAAACGATCTACCAATGGTGGTTGTTATCGTTAGATTATAAACAGTACATTCTTCAGTTATGGTCAACTTAACATTCATGAGAAAAATTAATGAAATTCGAATTGAAAAAGGTTTTTGTTTAAAAAAATCCCGCTATAGTAAATATAATACGGCGTTGTATTCCGCAAATGCATACGCAGTGACTCGAATCCGGGCTGAAAGCAGAGAACAAAGTGACTTAAAAGAAGGCTCTTTCTGCCTACTAAACTAAACTGAAAAAAGGAAAGAAAATCTCTCAATTGTTTAAAAATTACATTTTAAATTAAATATTAGCATAGAAGAATTTGCAAGTAAAGTCAACCAGCAAGATCGAGCAAGTAGCGTTATCTCGCTATCAGTCATCGCACACCTGATAACATTGTATTGTAAACACTTGATATGTAACGCCATTTTAGTCCCACGCTGTTTTAACCACATTTCTGAGTTATATAGCTGGATTTTAAAATTATTAGCATTGTTTTGAATCAATAAGTGTTCTCTGTTCTTTAATTCTTCTTTCGTATTCTTTGGCATTTCCCCCATAACTAATTTTAGGATATTTAGACTAGGAAGGTTCTGTTAAATTGTATTTGCAAAAAATATATTTTCATTAATAAATATACACAAAGCTTTAATATTTTTTATTTCTATCTTTATTAGAATCAACAGCCGCTCCTCGACGTGGTCCGGGAGCGGGCGCGCGAGCTCTGCAGCGGCGCCGACGCAGCTAGCGGCGAGCGCGTGGAACAGAAGACCAGGGCGTTGGGTGACAGATGGAATGTGGCTTGTGAAGGTATGCTACTTGTGTATATAAAAAAAAGATCATTTGAATGTTTTTATTTCGTAAAATAATATTTGACCGCAAATTTAAAATAAAGTTTAACTTGGTCCAGACTTGAAGAAACTCTTCACGTCTAATCTGCAAATTGTAGGAGTTGCATGAAAATAACAAAGATACGATACTCCGTTAGTTCTTTCTCCGACCACACTCAGTATTCCTTGTCTTTTAAATCTATGAAGTCCAAAAGATTTTTAAATAAAGAAGTAGAAATTAATCATTTTTGTTACTTATATCAAAGCTTTAATAAACGTATCTTTCAATCAGGATTAGCAAAACGTGCAGCAACAGCAGACAACCAGCTCCAACGCTGGACTCAACTTTTGGACACACAAAGAAGTCTCTCTTCATCAATTACATCAGCCAACGATCGTCTTCGTCAGTTGGACGCCAGCCCCGCCACCAGGCGTCGTGCTTTAGATACCAGACATACTCTACAGGTACAGGATCCTACACTACTCTACTCTACAGGATCTATTGCCATACAATGACTTTTTTGTATGACATTATTTTAATAATTCGGGAAAATAAATCGTCATTCTGATTGTAATAAATTTAGAATCATCATATTAAATCTTAGATTATTTTAGGAATAGATTATATTCTAATTGATAACACAAAGAGGCAAATATTGATTAAGATAATACTGTCTCTATACAAAAATTATAATGTAATGTATTTAAATTTTGAGGAAATCTAGAATTTCTGATTTTGTTTAATTTTCGACTTTTCGGACATTGCATGTGTATATTATAAATATATATCTAAAATATATTTTTGGATTTGACGACCACGACCAAAACGACGATTGGTTTTACCTAATTATTAAAATTATTTACGAAATTATACAATGACTAGCACAGAGTATAATTATTATATGTGATAGAATTATCAATTTAAACATATACCAATATGTATTTATTGATGAAAATAATACTGTCTCAATACAGGAATTACAGTGCGAAGTTTCAAGTCTTGAGGAAACCAAAGACGATTTACTTGAACACGCGGACGTCGTGATAACATTATTAACACCACACTCTAAAGAGGCTGCCTCTGAAACTGAAAGGAATGTTAAAGAACTGGTGGAGGCTTATGAGAAGTGAGTATGGGTGTCGTGTGTTTGTAATAGAGTGTAGATTTGATTCCAGGTTGATATAAAAATCTGTATTTGGTTGAATATCGTGACCACGCGAGAATGAGTTGGTAAGTCGAGTTGCATGTATGTATTACATTTTTTAAATCATAATTCGCTTTTTAAAATTACTTAGTAAGAAAATAAATTAAAATTGCGCAAGTTTGTTTTGTACAGTATAGTAAACCTATCGATTTAGACACAAAAATCACGTACGTAGCTCAAATAAGTCGAGCGTTAACGTTATTCAAGCCTGGTACTTATGATATTTAAAATCCTTACCTTAAGTCTTTTTTTATTTTAATACTATATAAGTTTAATACTATTTAAGATAAGTTTAATGTATAAATGTAAGGTATTTTAATATTTATCAATGTGTTACTGACACACTCTACAAAGAAAAATATTTAGAAATGTATTAAAATAATTACCTAGCGCGATTCGAATCCGCAGTCTTAGAAACCAATCGTTCAATTGTTATACGTTTCTAAATAGGTGTAAAAGATATTTAAATTTAAACATATATTTACGCACAAACGGAATAATAAGCTATGTATTATTTAACTTAATTCATACGCTAACAATCCAATCCTTGTATATATTTATTTCAATATAAAGTAAGCACATCGGTACTACCGCTATTAGAACGTTATTTAATATTTGTCAATTATAAGGTTTTTCTCATGGTCACTATAAAGCTCATATAAAGTTCATTCTCCCGAGTGGGAATGGTCGCGTCTCTGCATCTATTTACCTCTGAAACTTATAACTTAAAGAGCGTTCACTTTTCTATATGAAAATAGTAATCGTAAAATGAAAATACTGATTTTTTCATTTCCGTAGGAATTTCCTTTTTAAACAACTTTCAATTTTCTGAGTCGTGTTACTCGGTGTTTTTTTATTCATGTAATATATATATTTAGATTTCGGCAAATAATTGAGATAAATCACAATTTTTCAAAAACGAATTAAATACTGTTTTGATCATTATAATCCTCAAGAAACATCTTGAAGAAGGCGTATAAGCCTTAAACGTTTCATCTTAACCTTCATACTATCCTTAACGGGTCATAATATAGGAAGTAATAAAAAACTGAGGTCAACGTGGCGCAGGGGTTCAAGGTTGTGACGGTAACGTGACGGTTGTGGATTCGATCCCCATTCGACAGGAGCAATTATTATTTATAATATTTTCATTTCTTCGCTCTGGCACCGAGACCAAAAGCTCTGCGTTGAGTTTCGCCACTTAGCAAGCAATGCCTCGAAAAATTCGGTGGAAACTGGGGAACGGAGTGTCTTAACACTAGGTTCGCTCTGCTGCATCGAATCCACAATTATCCCTTTTGCAGCCAGTAGTGTTCGTCGGTTTCTTTAAAATTATTGATTTTGCAACGCTTTCGAACCCGGAACTATAAGATCTTTGGCAAAGTACCAACTACTTGTCAGCGTCTTGTTTGCCTCTACGCCTCATTTATTAAAACATTTTTGCTCAAAAATCTTAGTTTCCTACCTTATTGCGTTTGAATAAAGTTGAAATTTTGTTGTAATAATACTTATTTTTTTTATATGGCGTCTGTTTTTTTTTTAGTTTGTCTATTATTGTCATAGGAGTATGTGTATCTACTACTTATACTATTTGTTTTGTTATTGAAAATCGATTACAGAAACGATTTTTTATAATATTCTAATGCACTTAAAAGACGCAGGGAAATGAAAAATATCACATTTTCAATTCTTCGCTCTCATCTTAATAAAAACGGAGTATCTTACCTCTGTCTACCCTGCTTTGTGCGGGATGCAGCGTAAACCTCAAAAAAATACAACTATCAAAAAATATGAAAATTGCAACTATATTTAGCTACTCAAGATAGATAAAGGATGATGAAAACAAAATATTTTAACATTAACGAGAAATATTTAAATTTAAAATAATAAATGAAATTTCTTTATTAGTTTAGTTCGCTTGTTTTTGCGAACGCGCAGCTGACATGCACCTGCTTAGCAGCAACTGACTCACGGCGCTTATTTTATTCAAGTTACAAGTCTATATTTAAATAATGTTTAATACTTAGGGACGTTTGAAATTGTAATATCAATATTATGAGAAGGTAACAGAGGCGAGGCGAGGGGAGATATCAGTAGACCTTCGAGAACACAATATCGATCGGAGGAAGGTAACTACATAAAAGGCATGAGTACCCCCTGGAATATGTGAACAGGTTGAAAATAGTAACGAGACGAAAGCGGTATGCAGGAACCATGGCATTTAACGCTCTGTCCTCTCTGGCTATCCCGCTAAAGTTAAAGCGTGAAGCTGAACTAAAACCTGATATTGAGATATTGCATGACAGGTTTAGTTACGGAAAATAATACGTAGAGTTACCTTACTCTACATTATATATTTATAAATTATATTTAAAAAATTCCGTTGAGTTTCTTGCGTGGGATCTCTCACAGATCGAGGCATTAAGTCTAGCGAATCGTTGGCAAATTACTTATTTAATAAAAATATGAAGCATGTAATTTCTTATTTTAAATACAATTAATTTGATTTATATTTTGATAGAGAACGAAAAACGAAACGGAACGGGGTTTAACCTCATCATGTGGGCCATACCATACAGTTAAAATAAATTCAAATATACTATCGAGCTCCACCACTAAACCTAACTTGATTCAAACGTGAATAAAGAACGGAGTGTCTTGACACTAGCTTACCTCTGTTATCCTGCTATGAAGAGTAAAATACAAAACAGAAAAAAATATTATTAAAACTTAAGTAGTCAAAATGACGTCAAGTTGCAATGACAGTTTTTTTAAGTCATTAGGTCATCATTTATAATTCCGGCCTATGATGTCATACGCAACGGCCCGGAGTTATATTAGCTCATGGCTTCTATTATCGAGGACTTCTGCTTCTAAGATATTTTTACGTTTTATACATACATATATCATGTTTAAATATGTCTAATGAATCGTTTGAGAATGTTCGTTATTTTTCGTTTTATAATATATTCTATTTGTATATACTATGATGCCATTACATCGTAAGTGAGGATTCGGATCTCATTTACATTTAATCCTATTGACATTTTTCCGTTAGGCATTGCAAAGTACGACGTCCAGTAAGAAAAGTAACTTTTCCATATTTTCTAGAAACTGGTTCGTGTATAATTAAATAAAATGGTAATTGTAGATACTCTGATGGTTGTGAGTCTTTCAAATTTTTTTGTTGTGTTATTGAATTAAACAAGTATTAATATAAGTATAATAAAGCAGTTCAATAGATTTCTTCAGCGCTTTCTCTTTTCGCCTCGATTTCTAGAAATCGAGTTTTAACAAAGATTGTGCCCTTTGATAACTCGAACTGCAAAATGATTTCATATTTATTATTTTATTTTAAGTTATAAATTAATGATTGATAACAATATTTTTAATATATCATGTTCCTTACAATGCACCCAAACACATATTCAGTAGCGGAAGCCAACCGCGCCTTGTATTAGGAACAAACATAACAAAAAATCAAAAACTTCATTTTTTACGGATAAATGGAGGGAATCTAGTAAGTATAGTAAGAACATAGAAAAATATATTGTATATAAAGAAATGCTTTTTATATACCAGATTGACTGTTGTAGTAGTTATTTTCTAATTCGAACTGAAATACGAAGTTTGAATGCCTACATTTATTTATTTCCCCTATTCTAGTTAGGGAAAATGCGGCGTTAGGTTCCGTAGTATAAGCACATCAACATGAAAAATCTATGATATAATAATTCTTCGACAGGTTCACTGTTTACGTCGCAAAATGCAGAATTTACGTAAAATTTCATATTTGCTCTGAATTTCCCATTTTTTAATTAATTTTGACATTCAATGTTATTTAGGTGTTGTACTTGGAATATTATAAAGTAGCTTAACAATAACACGTGATGATTGTAAATTTGTAAGAGATCATCTCTAGTAGCGAACGGCTGTCAACCATAAAGTTACGTCATCGGAAGCCATAGTCGGTTAGAGCGGCGCGAATTTATTTTTACAGTACATTTTTGTAGCGTGAGCAATGCTTCGACTTAGATATTACCATGTTTTATTTAAGTATACATTGGAGATCTAAAAAACAATATTATAAAACTTCTAGTGATGATGATCAAGCGGAAAACTAACATAAATGATAAATGAATACATATTTTAATTGAGAAAAAAGCTAAAAAAAATAGCAACACTGCAGATGACAAGTAAGCTATAACGACGACTACGGAGAATATAACATTTTAACGAATATATAATTTTATCGTAGGAAAATTCATAATAAAAACTGGTAAAGTACCAATTTGGGATTTAAAGCTGATTTTCTTAATAAACCTTCTTATTCCGCACATATTACATTTTTATTAAGGCTTTATAATTATTTATATACTTTAAAAGTTTGTGGATATCTACAATGTTAAATATTGCATTTCAATGCACTCGAATCGTGACTAACGTGGCTTTTTAGTTAAGGGTAAATCAGCTAGAGGGTGCATAAAGTGGTCCTTAATTCACTGAAGTGCGTGCAATATTCGTCCCCATGCATGATATTTTGTATTATACGATATTTTACATATATTCTTTTATTTTATTTATTTATATAGTGTATTTTTAAATTAATATTTTAGTAAATAACATAAAGATTAAGTGTAAATACACTAAAATTGTAGTTTGTAATGAAAAAAAATGTAGTCTGTCTATTTGGATGGTTTAGTTCTTGTTGTGGTAGGTAATACTATTTAAATATTCTAACAAATTCTAATAAGATTATCTTTTTTCTATACTAAGAAATCAATGGTATAGAAGGAATGGGGCAACAAAAGGAAATAAGTGAATGCGCGGTGGGTCTGGAGTCGAGCTTCCCCACGTCTGCATAGGGGTTATTTTCAATCGATAGTCGCTCCAGACGCTCGAGGGAGACGTGCAATCGTTACGTATTCATGCTGGTAGACTATTTCAGCTCGCACCGCGCATGCGTACTCCGCATTTAATGGGTCAGGGCCTCGCAGTGTGAACCGAGTTTTATACTTAGAACGTACGCATTACTCAACACAATATAGGTTTTCAAGAACGAAACGCTTAAGCGATGCAGGAGAAAGCGATCCTCCATTACTTCCGCGATCAGACTGATAGTAACCAGGCCGGTTTCAAGATAATAATCTATAATATCACAAGGAATACGTGGTAAACTAGGTGCGTGTTCCATACGACCGTGTGCTCGAAACCGCGTGGTACCGATGTGATTGTGCAAATTTATTCATGGTGAGTCACAAGTGACTCGTATTTAAGAAATATAGATTACAATTTTTTTTAATTTCATGGAATGGGCAAATCTTGGCAGCGGTTTTATAAATGTTTACTTCATGCTTTTGTACATCGGCGCCGGCCGGCTGTACACGACGGTTAGCATCGGCGCATTTCGCAGTTGCGCAATGGGCATAAGCGCCTTATCATCACTGTCAAGTTAGGCGCAAGGTCGCAAATGTCACGTCACCATAACCTGCACGCCGGCGCGGAACGTAAACACGAGTGCACCCAAAACTCTGCTGATGTCACTTCAGATACAACGTAGAATAAAATTAGACGCGACGGTGAACCTCTTGTTATTCTCATTGAGCGACGGGCGGGCGAAGCGAGCAGATCGCCGCGAGCCGCTGCCACGAACGACTAGGTAACGCAATGCAATGCGACCTTGCGGCGTCATACAACGTCACGCCGCGCCGCCGGAGTATTTCCGTCGCTTTTTGGCAGCTCTTCCTTATTCGCCCCAAATACTATAGCTTCGAACGTTGATTAACATACTCATAAACCGTTTTCTTTTTCAGATTGCGACAGACTATCGCGGCGAGACTCGCGGAAATCGACGAAATCGTTTCCGAATTCGATCGCGTGTCGGAGAAAATTGAGCAGCTTCGACAGCAGATTGAAGTTTACATAGCTAAAGTTGGAACCTTCTACGTGTTTGGAGAGGACAACGAAGGGGACGTTCGTGATTTGGCTAAGCAGGTGTCCGATTTAGTAGGACGGACAAAGACTTTTACCGAAGACAGTAGGAAACGATACGGAGGCTCTGCGCCCGCAGACGTGGCGCAGGAGCTTTCCTCTCTTGAACTGTCAGCGGAATCTCTAGGAGCAGCGATGGAAGAAAAAGAGAGGGAATGGAAGCGCGCGCGCACCTCTCGCAGTGAATATGCGAGCGATGTTGAAAGCGTGCAGGCTTGGGTCCGTGGGGCTGAATTAACCGCTCGTGACAGAACATTACCACCAGAACCCTACAAAGAACGACTTGTCGCCACGCGATCTGAAATACCTGCGATATCTGATAGAATCGAGCGGCTAACTCGTAACGCCCGCGCGATAGTTGAGGGTAGCCGCGATTCTGGTGAACGCCAACTTATTCAATCTACTGTATCAGCTTTGACGGAACAATTTTCAGCTGTTTGCAGTGAACTTGAAGCCAGACAGGCAGCAGTAGAGGATGCCTGTGATTCCGTATCTAGATTTTTGGCTTTATTAGAGAAAGTTTTACTTTGGGTGGAAACACAGCGCTCTTTCCTAGCGCGGCCGCTTCCACTAGCTGACCTGCAAGAGGCCCAACAAAAACAGACTGAATACGGGGTAATAATAATATACTTTATAAAAAAACCTTTTCTAAAATCCAAAGCAATATTAACACCTATTTAATTATTTTTCAGAATGCACTTAAGAGTTGTAAGCAGCAAGCTAAAAACTTAGCAGATATGACCAAGGAATTAGAGGCAATAGAACGCGTAACTAGTCCTGGAGATTTGCCTTCCAGGCTCGAAGCTGCTGAAAATTCAACAGTTGATGTCGAAAAACGCTTGGCAAAAACAGTCCGTATCTATAAACGCAATTACAGATATCGCAATTGCATATTTTAACACAATACAAAATTATATAATTTTAAATATTTTTGTTGTTTTAGAATGGCTTATTGCAAGAATTAGCTGAAGAATGGGAGAGATGTGAAAAAAAATTAAAAGATGTCGGCCATTGGCTTGAAGCCACAACAAGAACCATTGAGGCACCTCAAAATGCGAAAAAACCATTGCGCGATAGATTGGCTTTAAGAGAGAAATTAATTAATGATATATCGACACAGAAAACAAAGATATCATATGCGGTTGAAAAGTTGAATGTGAGTGTAATGAACTTTCTAGTTCAATTTACGTATTTGTGGTCGTCATTCTTTGGTTGTGGGTCTTCGCCTCTTCGAAGTAATTAAATCATCTTTCAGCTTCATGTCATGTTTATTATCTTATGTATTTTTTTCAGCAAAGTTTTATTTCAACAAAAATCATGATGCTCGTTTCTATTGACTGATGAATTCTATTTTTTATTATCATAATATATTTTTGCACTATTAAGGTACATTTCGGTCCTGACGGCGTAGCGTCGCAGTCTCGGTCTCCTGAGGGCGTGCAAAGTGCTGCGCGTGCGTTAACAGCGGCGCTGGATGCTCTAGCAGCGACCACTAATGCTCAAGCGAGCCAGCTAGAAGCAGCACTCGCCCAGCTTGATGCATACTGCGCGGACGTAGCCAAGCTACGTGCTCAGTTGCTACAAGCTGAACAGCAACTACGCCAGGCAGCGCAGCCTAACTACAGCCCCAGAGACCCTGACAGAGCGGTTGCACATCAACAGGTTAGTCTCCTACACATGATCATTTCACATTGATAGGTATTAGATATGTGTATTCAACGACGATGCTTAGCGGTAGATATACACAGCCACCATGTACATTATCACGCGATTCATATTGTTTTCTTTTTGTTTTCCTTCCTTAACTTACTAATGTCTCCGCCGATATCCTCGTAGGAATGTCGAGAGAAAGTAAAGTCGGTGCAAAGTAAAATTCAGGCGCGAAATGAGCGAATAAAACTTTTAATGCAACGAGGCGTCCCCGATGCCGATCCGCTAAGGGACATATAATATTTTTTTGAGTGTTCTAGCTTTAAGCCGTCTTTATCATCTATTCTTATTATAATTTCTTATTGATTATCAAATAAATATACGTTCTCCAATCGCTGATAGTTTTTCATTATCATCGCTAATATAGCGAACCCTCTAAATCATACATCCGTACTTGCGTATCAGGAGGTCGGGCGGCGAATCGAAGAGCTGACTCGCAGTATCTACGAGATCGACCCATACTTCGCGCTTGGCGAGGACCCCGCTGACACGCTGGCCATGCTTGTGTGTAGTGCGGACCACGCACGCGCCAATCGCGAGCGCCGTCCTGCGACGCTGGCGCCCCCTGAGCCCAGCCTGGGCGCTTGGCAGCCGGGCACCACCTACGCCGAGATAGTCAAAGGCCATGGATCTCGATCTGCTTCTCCTGCAATGCACAGAATGCAATATGACATAAAAGTGTCGAGAGACACGAGTCCTGAAATTCAAAGTGAAACTATTAGTGATGTGCAAATATTTCCGGCTGAAATAGTCGAAACTAGTGAGCCGAGCGTCCTAAGTGAATGTGTAGTTAGTGAGTGCGAAACTTTCCCAAGTGACGCAAATGTTTATTATGATAGTGAAATACCTTATTATACCGAGCAACAAAACAAATATGAAGAAAGTGAAGTTCAAGTATCTAATGTTTTTCAAAGTGATGATACCATAATGCCTCTGTCTACTGATTTAA
The DNA here is from genome assembly GCA_036379175.1 of Heliconius cydno galanthus. NCBI lineage: Eukaryota > Metazoa > Arthropoda > Insecta > Lepidoptera > Nymphalidae > Heliconius > Heliconius cydno. The sequence goes on from JAKRZM010001272.1 coordinate 68,258, forward strand.
GTCCGATTGATCGCTCAGAGAGATCGATTAGCCCGTCTGTGAAATATCGATCGCAAGATTTATCTTACGCTGAAATTCTTGCGCTAGGTTTGCGAAAACAAGTGAAAACTCAAACTGTAACATCATTACCGAAACCACAAGTGGCACAAGTGGAAATGGTAAAAGAAATTGTTGTTGAAGTCCAAAAATCTTCTCCAGTTAATGATTTTAAAATACAATCCAAAGATACAATAAAATTAAAATCAGATAAAATTGAAAGACCTTCTCAAAGAAGTCGTTCTCGAGATATGCCGAGGCAACGTAGAGCACCAGAAAAAAGGTCAACAAAAGCTCACGATATGCAGACTCTAAAAAAGAAAAAGATTACAAAAAAAGCCATGGAAGTACTTGATTTCGAAGATAATATTGAATTAATTGAAGCTGAGAAATCCTCCCCAAAAATGGTCCCCGGAACTATTGTTACTGATATACCTGATAAGACAGTTAATGAAGAGAAAAATAAAATAATTCAACAAGGACTCATTTCTGAAAATATAATTGATGTTGACAATTCGAATTCAGAAATTGTAGAATTAGAGCAAAGAAAATCTAAAAAGAAACATAAAACAAAAAAACCAAAGAGCTCAGAAGATGAAATAGAAAGGGCTCTTAAAGAAATTGAGGAATCAAATAAGCATAAAAAGAAAAAAATCAAAGATTCAACAGAAAAGAATAAAGACATTGCATCAGATAATTTACAATGCAAAACTCTTTTTGAACCTGTAGATTTCGGAGCAGAGACTAAGGAATCGGACACTGTGGCAAAGAATAAGAAAAAGAAAGCTCACAAAAAAAATCAGGACAAGCTAAATAAACCTGAGACTCATGATGTTGAAATATCAAATAGAAGCTCCATACAAAATGTGGAACAACAAGAACTCGATGTATTATGTAAAAATGTTGGTACTGTAATAAAAGCTTCTTCAGAAGAAATGACAAACGAGATCTTGGAAATAAAAAGTATCTCTCCTATTGAAAACGAAGTTATAAGTACTCAAATTGTTGAAAAACTACAAGTTACAGAAGATATATTTTCATCTAAAATTGCGTTGAATGATATGATTTTATGTACAGAAGATAATGCAGTACCAATAACTGAGCATGCATTGACAAAACAAAAAAAGAAAAGGAAAACTAAGAAACATGAAGGCGTTTTATGTGAAGATAAAAATAAACCAGAAACATATGTGAATAAAAGTGACGATTGCTTCATTGAAAATGTTGATAATCAGGAAATATCTAAAATGTCTGGGTTGAAATCAGAAACTGTTGAAAAAGATATTGACTTAATAAAAGAAAAAGATAAACCTACTACTATCATTACCTGTGCTAACGAAAAAGTAAATGAATCTAAAAAGAAGTCAAAATCTAAAAAAGCTTCACTTAAAGACAAACAATTTTTGGTAATTGAAAAACATTTAAAAGACAATCAAGATACAGAGACTAGTACAAATGAATATGGTACAGATACTAAATTCAAAAATCTATCAAAGTCTTCAAGTGACGACAGTAATACCTTGCTTAAAAAAAATGAATCAAGTGATAGTTTGAATATTGAAGATGAAGACAAACCCATTCTAGTACAAGAAACTAAAGCAGCACTTATAAATCCCACAAATAAATTGAGCATTGTATCTAAAAAATCAACTGTAGAGACTAAATCTTTTAAAAAATCTACAAATAATCCTTCAGATGCTCTAAATACTAATATTATAACAATGGACTGGAATACATTAATGGAAGAAGAGAATATTACTTTTGAACCATTGACTATAACTGAAGGAGAGCCACCTGCAAGCGATAGTCCAAAACAAAGAGCATCTGAAGTTTTAATTATTCAAGGTTCTACTGAAGGACTCAAAACTGAAGAAGATAATGAAATTGATATTGATGTTGTTTGTGAGAAAGTACAAGATATAAGTGATTCAATAACTGTTCAATCTGTTGCAAGTCCTTTAAATGAACAAAATAATAATGATAAGTTCTTTTCAACGGAAACTCACAAGGAACCCTCGATGAATGTCGTAGAAGAAATAACTCACTATAAAATCGCTGATCAAGATCAGGAGACAAGAAAAATATATTTGATAACGCACGAAGAAAAAAAATTACCGCCAATTAGGACTGTCAAAGTTTTTAACAGTAAAGCTAATTCAATAGAAGAGACATCTCAAAGAAACTCTGAAAATGAACCAATCGAAATAATTGATGCAAAAGACAATATTATTTCTGATAACAACGCTGACTTTCATATAAAGAAGAAAATTGAGGATTCTCATAGTAAAAGTGTCCTTGAATTTGAAAAAAATAATGAAAGTGTTGAAGGGCTTAGCGTTACAGTAGAGCCTATAAATATTGTACAAAGTGATGCACAAACTTCCACTGGCCTCATTAGTGAAGTAAATAAGGACAAAGATCTGATATCTTGCAATATAGGAGTAGTAAGAGATTCAAGTAGTCACAATCTGGAAGACGATTTATTAAAAGAATTGGAAGGAAGTGTTGGTGGCGATGACATTCTTGAACAAGCTATATTTGGATCTGTTCAAAAGAGAAAGCGACCGATAGTGAAATCCAAGTATGTTCCATACCAAGAACTTTTTGAAGAAATAAAATCATATGCAATAGGCGTCAATTTTGAACAATTAGATAATGACTACTACAACTTCATATCAAACCAACGGCGTATTGAAGAATCACCTCAGCTAGGTACAGAAGATAAAACATTGCCTGATTTTTGTCATATTATCAAGCAACTTGATAAAGTAGACCTACAAACTATGAGTGACGTTGAACATCGTGCTGAAAATGTCAACTTGAGCGCAGTAATTCCAAATTTACAATCATCAAAATATTCACTAAACTCAAGTGAAGAGGAATTTATAAATTCATGTAGTAAGCCTGAGATTTCTAAGGAAGTGTGGTCATTTGAAAAAGAAAATATGACTTCATGTTATCAAGATTTGCAAGATTCAGAACGGAGATATGGCATTCTAATGACGTCCAAATTTTTGAATGAATCTGGCGAATTATCAAGTGCTAATTGTATAAATAGTTTTACGGACGATACAAAAACCAACATAAATCAAGACAATTTAAAACAACTTGCTTATGAAATTGTAGATTTTAAAGAAGATATTCCACCAAGGATGAATGTACAAACTTTGGATCAAAGTATAAAGAAATATGAAAACCTACATGAACAGATAAATTATAATTATCAAAATATCGCTGATGCTGAAAATATTTTAGGTACCATTAATACAAACAAATCGAGCATTACAAGTGAGTCTGTACCACTCTCAGTACAGAATTCATATGAAGATGTTGTTAATGATCACATGAATCGAAAAGACAATACATTCGTTAGTGAACAATTATTAACATCCAAAAATAGTAATTCTTCGTTATCAACCGACGACTTCGAAAACAGAACAAAAAGTACATTGAAGAACGATGTTAACGTATTGACTGGTACATTTGAAATACCTAAGCAAAATTACCAAGATATTACCGATGCTGAACGTTTGTTTGCTTTAACAAAAGTTGAAAAAACATCGAAGGAGAAAATCTCAAACCAATGCGTGAATGACCAACCTAATCAAAATTATCAAGAAATATTATCGGCCGAAAAGCTTTTTGGCGTTCTTAAAACTCGTGAACTTGTAGAAACGCCAATCCAAGATCATGACTATCAGCGTCGGCTTGATATACAGAAATATGATAAAAATGATAGAATTTTATCAAAACTTAATAAAAATTCTGATGAAGAAAAACAGAAATCTGACCAACATAAAAATATATTTATGCAAGGCGACAAATTCAGTAGAAATGATTTATACATCGACTCTCCGAGACAAAACTATCAAGATTTAGTAGATGCAGAAAAAATACTAGCTAATAACCAAACACATAAAACTAAAATGAAACCTGAACTTTATAATATTGATGATAAAATAACTTTAAAAAGTACAACAGCGTCCACAGTTAATGAAATACATTGTGACACCAATATGGAAACTCTTTCATATCATGAAATATATGATGCTGAAAAAACCTTTGCCCTTACACGAAATTCCATGAAAGAGACCACGTGTACCAATCTTAAAGAATTAAATAAATGCAGTAAACTAGTTGATAGCGAATCGTCACCGTTAATGGATGCAGATATCAGTCAAATAATTGAAGAGAAAAACAATAAAGTTATATCGGAACAAATTGCTGATAAGACAGAAGATATTAACTTGGAAGTGAAAACTGACACGGCATTAAATTCTGAAATTTCACAAAACGTTCAAAACGATGAAAAGCCATTAACAGGGGTCGAAACTAAAATTGAAGATACAATACTTGCAGTGACAATACAAGAAAAAGTTATGCCTGAAAAGACTGAAATTGAATATACAATAGACTTAATCAGTCAAGAAATTTCTTCAGTAGCATCAGGAGAAAATATTGATTCCACCTGTGAAAAACTAGAAGATCAATCGAGTAAAATTTACCCATATGATACGGAGATAAAATATGATACGGAGATAATAATAAAAAATGAACCAATTTCCATTTTTGATAAAATTTCTGAGTTAGAAACTACAGATATAAGAGAATCACTTGTGTCATTAGTGTATGAAACTGAAACAGTAGATAAAATTGACGAATTATCTAGTGATATGAAATCAACTGAAAATGAAATGAACTTGGATGTAACAGAAGAAGAGCATGATGAGTTCGTAGTCATTCAAATTGTACAAGAGGACTCAAGACAGCCGAAATGCGAATCAATGAGTGAAAATGCTGGTATTATTCAGCGTGATTCGTCTATCGACCTAGTCGAAGAACCTAATAAAATAACGGATGACAAAATTGAGAACTTGATTTATAGTTCTAAAATAAGTGAAAATGAGGAAAAATCTGAAGTATCTAATATTATAAACCTAGATTTATGTAAAAAATCTACAGAAATAGTAAAAATCGAAGAAGACTTTGAAATAATCACTAATATACCCAGTATAGGAAGTGACGTACAATTAGAGGAGATGTCTCCTAACAGCGTTCCAAAGTCCAATGAGCCTGAATCTATCTCGGCGGCGTTTATTAATATGGAAAAAATAAGTTTACTTTCGAAAATCGTCACTGAACCTGTTGATACGCAAAAACCAATAATTGACCAAAAAAATAAAGATTTTGTATTAACAAATATTACGCCAGAGTCTGACAATGACATCCAAACTAAAAATACTAATACTACATACGAAGAAAAAGATATTGCAGATGCACGAAACAAACTAACCCGTCCTGAAAAATCTCCTATTCATAGTTTGCATGATTTGCTTCCTGAAATAGATTCTATTCCTGAATTTAAGCCATCCTATTCAAGTACAATTTTGTATTCTAATTTATCAGCTGATGCACCTGAGTTTACCCCTTCCTATATGTATCGTAATCTTGTTCCTGGTAAAGATATAACTAGTGACGTAGATTCTGATACTAAAAATAAAGACAACACTGAAGAAAATGTTAAAACAACAGAATGTATAGTGCTAAAACATGAAAATGTACCTAAAACGATGTCTTATTCAGCAGCATTGGGTAGGCACCAAACAGAACAAACAGAATTACATTTAAGTGTTACAGAAAAAGAAGAGCTTCAGGAATCCACTGTTATTTTAACTCAAAACGTGCAAGAAACACATGTTGAAAGTAAATCAAAACGTAATAAGAAAAAAAAGAAAGAACATGACAAAAAAGAAACAATAGTGTGTAGTCAAAGTCCTAATAAAGAACGAGATCTTCCTATAGACCATATCCCCATGGAACCCTTAAACATTTGGGCTAAAGCTGCAGAAGATGGCAAATCGTATGCCGAAGTTCTTGCAGAAGGATTAGTAGCGCTGGAACAAAAAGATACAGGCCCAATTGAGTCTGTTATTTTAAAGACTGATGAAATTGATTTTATGAAAACAGCCGTAGAAGACATTGTAACATTACATGAACCAGAGATAAGTGACGAAAAACAGGATGAAAATTCCAGCTCGTGGGCTAAAATTGTGGCTAGTAATAGACCTTCACCTGAAAGAGTAAATAAATTAAATAAAATTCAAAGTGAAGTACACAATCCCCTGCATAAAGCTCCTGTAATTTTAGTAAATGAGTCTGATGTTGATGTACCCAAATTAGATATACTTGTTGATGCAGAGGGTTTTATAACAGTGGATAGAAATCGCCGATCAAGATCAAGGTCTAGGGAGACTCGTTCTGCGTCAGTTTCACAAATGGCACCTAATAGTGATGTAGCACGTGACAAATCTGAAAATAGATTCGACGCCCTTACTTATACTTTAAAACCAGAAAGGGATCTTGAATCTATACCAAGTAGCTTATCAGATGAAGAAAAAGAATCTGTTAAAAAAGGAAGAAAAAGTCGCCATTCTAAATCTAAANGTGAAGTACACAATCCCCTCCATAAAGCTCCTGTAATTTTAGTAAATGAGTCTGATGTTGATGTACCCAAATTAGATATACTTGTAGATGCAGAGGGTTTTATAACAGTGGATAGAAACCGCCGGTCAAGATCGAGGTCTAGGGAAACTCGTTCTGCGTCAGTTTCACAAATGACACCTAATAGTGATGTAGCACGTGACAAATCTGAAAATAGATTCGACGCCCTTACTTATACTTTAAAACCAGAAAGGGATCTTGAATCTATACCAAGTAGCTTATCAGATGAAGAAAAAGAATCTGTTAAAAAAGGAAGAAAAAGTCGCCATTCTAAATCTAAAGAAAAGGAAATTCCGCTTAAATCTATAGCTATAGGCACAAGTACATCAGATGAAGAAAAACCACCCCTAAAAAAAGACAAAAAGAAAAGATCTTCTAAATCAAAGGATAAAACAAGTAAACCAGCAGAAAAAATAATTCCTATAGTAAATGAGACAAAAGAAAAAGTAGAAAATTATGAACAAGAAATAAAGGAAATTCAGAAGAAAAGCAAGAAAAAGAAAAAAGACAGAAAATCTGACACGGAGTCTAAAAAATTAACTGACACGTCTACCGTAGAATTAACATCATCGGAACATGAGAATGTTGAAGTTAGAAGTGAAATGTCAAAAAATGTCTATAAAACACCGTTGTCCACACCTGAATCATTACATACTCCGGTTAAAGATAGATTCTTTTCAGAGGCACAATATTGGAAAGTAGATCCTAGTGAACTCAATATATTAGATAGCGCAACTGACGTAATGACCGTTGAAATTCTTGAATCTAATGCAGAAGAATCGAATTATAACATAAGGAACGAAGAGATCTTACAAACCAATGTCATTGAAAATCCCAATAAAAAATCTGAAGATTTTAATGACATAGTTATAACCAAAGTAGAAGAAAATATGTATATTCCTATTGACAAAATTTCCGATGACCAATCTCTTGAGAATAAAATTGCAGATATTCAAAGAGAAATCGAGGAATTATTGTTACCTGAAAATGATAACTCTACTGCAAGTGACGAAATTCCATTTGAACTCACGGAAACAAACGTCGTAGTTGAAGAATTGCAGGATGAAATATTTGATAATATGACTCCATCACTTGCTTCACCAGAGTGCGATGAATCGACATCACATCAGCCGTCTAGCAATTACAAATCTAATGCAGAAGAGCATTCTCTTCATATTAGTAAACATAAAAATAGAGACTATACTCAAGCTCTTTTAGAAGATACAAAGATAGAAAAGAATGTCTTACTAAAAAGTGTAGACAGTACTCTGCAAAACGCGTTGACTGATGAGTATCTTAATAAAATAGAAGTCAAACCTATTGAAGAAGAAGTACTCCAAAAATTAGATATAGAAATACAAAATATATCTCATACATCCATAAATAATTTTGTACCTTTAACCACTAACATTATTCCCAAAGTCATTACTAACAATCTGACAGATTTAAAATCTGACGCTTTTTGGTGTAATAAATTTGTAACGGATGACGCTGAAAAAATATTAGGTGAACAAAACTCTAACGATATAAAGGTACAAACAGATACAAATGCGGTTTCTCTCGAAAATAATCATAAACTGGAATCAAATCTTAAATACGATCAATCTTTTTGGCCTGAAAAGCATCTATATCATGACGCTGAATGTCAATACTTCATGTTATTAGCAAACAAAACAAAAACTGTCGTAAATTCTCAATCCGAAATATTACCGAATAATCAAAATGACAAAGACCGAGATCCTGATGGTAGATCAGGCCACTCATCTGATGCGGAAAAAATGGATCCGCGTCAGTCGAATGGCTCACCTTTCGATTCTAATTATATTTCTATGGATCTTCCGGGCGGTATCTGTAGTTGGAAAGATCATAGTTCATATTTAAGCTTAGAAACACCTAGTGATTCCTTGACGGGCCCCTTAAGCGAGGAAACGCCTCGTCTCGACGTCGACATACCAGAGGATAAACTAACAACCCTTTCCCTAGAACCCGTTTCTGTCCTCACACCTAAGCAGGAGGAGAGTGCAGAAGAACGGATACTGAAGACAGCCAAGGTGACTGAACTACAGTCGTATTGTAAAACATTATATTTTGTAATTTATGTTTGGCATGATATTCTCATAAAATTTTTAATTTTACTTATCACAAGAATTTGTATCGTTTATTGTCGTCTACTAAATCGGCCGATCGTCTTGTAGTAACAATGTTTTGTTGTCCCTAGTGTCCCCTTTCAATTATCGCTTATAGAATAACCCAAATGCATTTTATAGTAGTTTATAGATTTTAACATCACTTGTAAATCTAGTCGTGTCTAGTCAAAATAGTCATTGGTATTTATTGATTTTATGTAATGAAATAAATGTTTTATTAAAAGTTGTGCAAATATTGTTTTATTTTCGTTATTGATTTAACTTTAGTACCCTGAAAATAAAATAATGTCAAAATGTTGATATCTACAAGACGAACGATAGCAACGACGCTTTCATTATATTTTAGATGCTTTCTTTTGGGCTTAAAATATTTAAATCAAAATACAGATTTCGAATTGGACGGTAGCCAGTAACTATTTCAAAGTAATAATAGTTCACGATTTAGTTCAGTAGATGTCGATGAATGGTATGCATCAATTACTCAGCGTAATAAAGAAACAATGCAAAGGTATTCATCAATTTGATACTTTTGTAGGTCTTTTAATCTTATTCTTTTTGTTGATGGTTTTTTTTGTATCGTAATGTAGCTATTTGTGGATGTTTAATGATGCATATTTGTGATTGAAGTATATTTTTTGGTTAGATATACGAATGTTTAATGACATGAACTTTTTATCAAGTAATTTTGGTTTTTAATTGTTAAGCAATATTTTTTATACGTATCTATATAGCCCTGTTTAGTATGTTTTCAGTTTTAAGCCTAAATGTGTATATTTAACAAACTGATTCCCACGAATGCAAAATTGTGAACAAAGCATGTCATGCCAAAAATTTACAATTAATATTAATTATTTTCTCATTGTTGTTTTCGATGTTGTCTAGAATAAACCAATCTTGGGAATATCTTCTACATTGAGCTAAATAAAGCTTTTTTTATTTTGATTATTGGTCAAAATGTATAAATTTTAATTTTAGCGTAATGAATTTGATTATTTCTAAAGATCCTGATATTGGTTTAAATGTTTGCATATTAAAGAATGCTATTTTTGACGTTTTACCCTTTTATCCAGTGCTTGCTTCATATCAATGTGAAAAAAGATAAAGTTGCGAAAAAAAATGTTAAATTGAAATCTATTTTCGCATTGACTCTACCATCGATCGTGCATTATGTGTGGCTAATATAGAGGTGTGTTCTCAGGATGACTTATCTAACGATATTGAAACGCTGCTTGAGGAAGTCAAAATAGTCCAAGCTAATCTCTCAGATCTGCCAGATGAAAGTCTCGACGCAATGGAGGCGGGACTTAGGGTAAGTGCCATTTAATCACTGTAAATAACATATCGACCTATCCAAAGCCAACATCAATTGAAATAGTGTTCATTTAACCCGAGCAAATACATTGTAGAATTAATAGATTCATTTTGGTATAACAGCTGTAACTGATAATGAATAAAGGCAAACAAATTTTAATTTGCCATGATATTTATTTATCTTGTTCTTGTCTCTTTGTCCTAGAAATATTTGTGAATATTATAATATTAAGTTTTAGCGAAATCTGTATAGTTTATTTTAATATAGGACAACTTTCTGAAATGTTCCCTAGGTACCTAGCTACACTATTCTGGGACTTGCTATTTGAGTCTTCTCCTCAAACGTTCCTCACTGTTTTGTTGCAATAGCTTCATAATATTTTAAAATAATAGTCAAATATAACCCGTTGTGGCGCAACATCACAGCATTTGATTGTAAGCGTGACGGTTATTGGTTCTATTCCCGCGAGAGGGGAGGGGGGAATGATTTTTTTCATTTCCTCGCTCTCGTAACAAGACAACTCGCGGCCGTAGGTTTCACCACTCAACATATCAATCCTTGAGAATTCCATCTACTTATCCTGCTATAAGCGGAACCCAGCGTGAAGCAAAAATATTTTGTCGTCCTTTTGTATAAGTTAGGCTTTATTCTGAATTCGTATTTAATTGTGCGAAAACCAAAACCATAATATTTTAATGGACACTAAAATTATAATAATCGTGAATAATATTGTTACACTCAAATGCATTTTACCCATGAATGATGTCATCGTACACACACCGGTTACGACAGCGATAAATATATGAATGTTATGTTTGGCACAACTCAGTAGAACACTGGTTCTCGGCACTTCCAACGAGCACCCGAATCGAAACGAAAAATCGAAATTTATTACGATTTGATTTTGCAAATCGATAATAAAACGCGAGTGATATAGAAAAGTCGGTGGAATAATTTCCGTGGATTCAGTGTTGTTTATGTAAAAATATTGTGAGTAAACTCAACAATCTTTAAAGTCTAAAAATTAATATATATAATAATGGTAATAATTAAGGACTCTTTTCATTTAAATAATCGGTCATTTAAATAAAGAGTCCTTAATAAATTATTTTTTTTTATGAACAAAGCGTTTTTTTTCTGATGATTTTTTTTTTCATCAAGAAAAAAATATAAATTTACAATTAATTGGTCCTCATTGACAGAAGACGTTAAATGATTGTTGAATTATTTTATAGTAACCGTTATTTTGGATTTAACACTCGAATTATGTTAGATACACGATTCTTCTTACGATTTACAAATAAAATGAAAGAAAAGAAATCGCTTATTGTATTAAATGTTTTACTTTTATTTAGTCTTATAAAAAAATATTTTTAATATATGTATGTCGCTTGAATATTAATGGCAAGTCGCACCAGTCTTCTGTAAGAAGTTACTTATTAACAACTATAGTTTAAGTAGACATTATTGTACGAGTCAGAGTCAGCTTCACGCTATATCCCGCACACAGCAGGGTAGGCAGAGGGAACCTAGTGTTACGACACTCCGTATCCTATTTTTCCGCTGAGTATATATAGCCGAATATAAGCCTGGAGATGCTCGGATACTGGAGGCGATCGGTAATGCATATTTAAAAAGAGCTCCTCTCCTTGCAACACAATGCTAAGAACTTCACTTTTCATTTTTAAATGTCTGTAATAATAAAAAATCAATAGATGACTAAACATATATCATGACGTCATAAACATTATATAGCAAGACTAGTTCAAGGAAATGAGTTTACAATTAGTATTATAGCGCTGTTTAAGAGAATAATGGCTCATAAAAGAATTAATGTATCGTCACAGATAAAGTTAGGTCGGTACTATTTAAGTCATTTGACAAAAATAAATTGAAACAACCGTGGAACATTTAGTATTTAGCAATTATATTCTGCATATACATAAGCGTGCGACTGAAAACGCGATGGTTATGGGTTCAATTTCCACTCGGAGGACGGCAATATTTAATATTTCCATTTCCTCGCTCTGGTAAGTATCTTAATGGGAACCCAGTGTCTTACCACTAGGTTACACTTGACAATTTTTCTGCGGGGTTGCTACATGCGGAATACAGCATAAAAAAATGCATATAGCAGGATAGGCAGAGAGAACCTCGAGTCAAAAAACTATTTCTTACTTTCCGCCCGATTTCAAGACATTGCCTGTTGAGTCATGTAACTGCGTAGAGATAAGATACTTGGTCTTAGGCAAAGTATCGCGGTAAAATGAGGTTAATACTTCCCTCCGAGCAGTGCTACAGCTCCATAGTGGCTTTAAATAATTATTTCTATAAGCAGCATTTGACACAAAAGCTAAAGCACGCTAGTTACAGATTTTATTAAGTTCCCATGCATAAGAGTAGCTAAAAATAAATATTGCAACATTATGCTTATATTAGGGACTATGTTTATATAAGATTCTACTGATGATTAATTTTTGTCATGAACGTTGTATGTTATAATAATAACATAAATTAAATTTGAGGCCAGGCACAATGTGTGATATAGTCTAGAAAATATAAAATAATTATTGTCAGAAAATAAGCTCTGTTACAAAATTTTGCTCAGGTAATAGTTATATGTAAATGGAATTAGCGATGATGACTTCTAAATTGAGAAGATGCTTAACGTTATCAGATTTTTTATTAGAACAATTTCTTTATAAGAAATTTTCCAAATATATTTAATAATATTTATTATAAATAAAGTAAGTACCATATAAGTCCATTTAATTCGTGAAGGAGCATACTTTGTGTTCTAGTTAATGCTGATATACATTAAGGGACTCAAGTAAATATACATTGACATTGAAGTTAAGTAAATGAAGAGTAACATTGCTTATGTTTCATTATTTCAGGAGGGCATATCAATTCTAGTCAAGTGTGAAGAGGCAGCAAGTTTGTTGGAACAGAAAATAATGGACTTCCGACAAGAATCTGAAGTACAAGCTTTATTGAAAGAGCTGGTGATGATTAAAGCAAGAATTTCAAAATTACTTAGCCAAGCACGTCACGGTCTTACCACAATCCAGGTAAGCAAGGTAACTTTAATTTCAAATTTTCATTAAAAAATAAAATCAATACAAAAAACATATTTAAGGTTCCGTACCTTACAAGGGAAAAAAACAGAACTTTCATGGAAACGCTTTGTTGTCCGTCTGTCAAGATAATATTTATTTATTTATATTAATTTCTTTGTATTTATCTTGGGATTGCGTGGAGATGTCAAGCTGATATGAATACCAAATATTCATCTCTACGGTCTCTTAGAACAGAATGCGACGGACTCTTAGAGTACAGAGAAACTCAAGCTTCTCAGTTAACGCAATAAAAAGATATAAGGATTTATACATCACTGTTGCTGCATGTATGAAATTCGCCGCGTAATCCAAACCTGTATGGAGGCATAGACGCCTGTCTCGTTGACCTACAGTTATAAAATTTCGCACGAAGTACCTACTTACAATATAAATAAATGAAAATTTATAGGAATTTTATATAAAAAAATGATTAGAAACTTATATTTGTAGTTTTTAAAATGGTATAACTTTCTTATTTACAAACCAATTGAAATAAAACAAACACTAAATGTTAAAAAATAATATTGGAAACTGCTATTAAATCGGTTAAGCCGTTTCTAAGATTATCGCATACAAACGCACAGACAAGCAATAAATTCCGGTAGAAATGCCGGATAAAAAAATACAGTTAAATTGAGAACCTTCCCCTTTTACAGAAGTCGGTTAAAATAGCCTATGTTTTGTTTCACAACGCCTCTCTATCCGACAGTGAAAGTCCCATAAAAATCAGTAATCGCCAATCAGAAAGACCGATAGACAGACAAAATTTTTAAAAATTGTTTATTTGTATTTAAGTTGTATCGTATAAATAACTAAATCCACCTGAAAAAATATGATTATTTCAAAAACACACATTGCAAAGCAATCCTGTTATTGTTACGGCACCCTCGGTAGGTGGACTTGACAGGTTTTTATGTCATATAATAGGATTTTAATAATTATTTCTTTAAATTTGATTTCTTTACCTTTAATATTACATTTTAATATTGCAGAATGCTAAAACGGAATTAGCTCACCAAAATGAAGAAATAGAACAGCAAATGGAAAAAATTGTAAAACTTGATAATTGGTTGGAAGACATTAACTTAGAACTGAAACAGTCTACCAAACACACAGAAATATTAACAGAAGATGATATTATCAAATATATGGAAATTTATGAAAGATATATTCGAGAATATGAAGAATATGAAATTTTAATCCAATCTATTATTGTTTTAATTCGTGATGATTCTAGTCAGTTAAAAGAAAAATTAAATGTCACAAGGAGAAATTTAGAAGAAACAAAAAATCTAGTCATTATAGAAATTGAAAGATTAAGACAATTATTGATACACATAAGAATCGTTCCCGAAGTAATAGAGGATGATATATCGCAAACTGATAGGACAATAGATTCCACTTCCATGCCTGAAGAAGTGGTTTCACCTCGAGAACGTGAAGAACAAAGTATTAATGAATCTAAATCGAAAAAAGTTGACACAGAAGAACATTCTGAAACAATTAGAAAACCTGATGTAAAAACTCAAGTCGAAAAATCAAAACTTCAAGAAATACCACTTGCCAAACCTAGTGCAACAATTGAAACACAAACTGGAACAAGCCTTATGTCTGATACACCAGAACTTGCAGATAAATCAGTAATTTGTCAACCTGAAGAAAAAATTACTCATGATGTTTCAATAACATGTGCACCTCCCCAGGAAGTTGAAATACAAACAAGTGAAGCAAAATCTGATATGGAAATTTTAGAAAATATACAAGTAAAACAAACAATTTCTGAAGGCCACGAAACCATTGAAATTGCAAGCCGACCCGTTGTACGAGATCCACAAACGGACCAATCTTTATATATCGATGCTTATTATAAAGATGATGACATTCATAAAGATTCAAAACTTAATATCATACACAGCTTACCACAATCATTTGAGACGGTCATGGTTGAACCTGATGAGACAACAACAGAAGTAGTTGTAGACGCTGATGGCACGAAAAAAATTATAGTCAAAAAAGTTAGGAAGACATTAGTTACTAGACAGCAAGTTATAACTAGCGAACCTAAATTGCGTATGCTCTCCGCTCAAGATATTCCTAAAGACCAAAGTTGTTCACAACTTGTACTAACGAAAGATGAGTTCTCTACTCCCGCAGTGCAAGAAAGTAGTTGTATAAAGTACATCGATTATCAGAATTACGATGGAACAGTTTTGTCGGCGATACCAGGAGGTGAGGTGGAAATTCACGAGCTTACAACTCGTCCTGATATGATTATAGCAATGGAGAATGAATTGAAACCTGAAGAAATTTTCCAAATTGCTGAAGGCGAAATTCAGCCACATGTACAAACATCTTCTTCGAGTGTTACTGCAATAGTCCAACAAGTTACAAAACGTATTGTAAAATCAAAGCGTCGTATTATCCGTCGAGTTGTTATAATTGACGGCAAAGAACATGTGACTGAAGAAGTTATTGAAGAACCAGAAAACATAGAGATTTCTGAAGAACAAATTCCAAGAGTTTCTATAAATGTAATTGAAAGTGGAACCACTATTAAGAATTCTGATGATAAACCAGAAATTCCTCCTGATAATGGTGAAAGTGATTCACCACAAGATCAAAAGCATGATGATGGCGATGAGTCTATCAATAAAAACATAACAAGTAAAAAAACACCAACAGAAGAACCAAGTACGAAATTCTTGCAAGAAGAAAAAGAACAAAAGGAATCTAGTCATACTCAAAATGATTCAATACATAATATATCTAGAAAAATTATTGAGAGAGAAATTGAATCAAAGGATTTAATGAATACAACAATTAATATAAAAAATACAGATTCAGAAGCTGTAGAAACATTGAAAACAAATATTGAACCTCAATTTAGTAACGAAGAACTTAGAGGTAACAATTTAACTATAGTAACAGATGATATGTCTGCACTTGATGCTAATTTATCAACAGTAGTTCAACATATGACAACAAAAGTGACTAGAATGAAAAGGCGGATTATTAAGCATATAAAAATAATAGATGGCAAAGAACATATTACTGAAGAAATTATAGAAGAGCCAGAAGATGCATTATTCATTGAAGATGAGCCAATGGTATATACACAAGAACGAGCGGAAATTATTGATGATGGTGACAAACTAGATGAAAAGGAGTATGTAACAGATGCAGTAGTGGAAAATTTAGAGGTTGTTAAACGTGAAAGTCCAGATAAAGAAAATAAATTAAAACCAACTGAAAGACAAATACACAAATCGCCGTTACAAACTGACATCAGCGATATAGCTGGGCCATCACCTATTATCCATTCTGTAGATTCACTACCTGACACTGTACAAGATACTTCTTTAAAACCTGAAAACATTGAACAAAAGCTTGGAATATACTATCAACCACAAATACAAACTGTTTTAACGACGACTCGAAAACATGTTATAAGACATATAAATATTGTTGATGGTAAAGAACATGTGACGGAAGAAATTGTAGAGGACCCTGAAAATATCCAATTTTTTGAAGGGAAACCAGAAAGTACTCGGGAACACACCTTAATAACGAGGACAAGAAAGCGAATAATTAAACATATACAAATTATTGATGGAAAAGAACATATCACAGAGGAAGTTATTGAAGAACCTGATGAAATTAATATATTAGAAACTGAACCAAATATGACCCGAAATCAGGAAGATACAACAAAGAAACTAAACATTACTCAAGAAATTAATATAACTGATGGCAAGGACAACGTGACTGTAAAAATATTTGACAAACCTGAAGATAATAATCTGGCTGATTTAAATATCGTTCCCCAAATAGATGTTGAGGATATAATTAAGTGTGAACCTTTAGAACAATCGATTGAAGTAGATAGTGCTGTAGAAAAGGATAATGATTTACATTTAGAAGAAGCTAAATCCAAAGAGATCCAAGATCCAGATCCAAGAGAGAAAGAAGAAAATCAATCAATAGATGATGTTTCACACTTACTTATACGGAGCGAAATTGACCACACTTCATCATTAAAAGTGAGAGAACCTTTAAAAGATGTTAAAAGCCTAGAGCGAACGGAACTTGTACATAAAACAGTAAATGAACAGATTTTGGAACCAGAATCTGAAGATATTGCAAGTATAACCAGAATAACAAAAACAAACAGACGTATAATAAGATATATTAATAATGTAAATGGTGAAGAACGGGTAATCGAGGAAGTTATTGATGAACCAGATGACATTGAATTTATTAAAAGTGAACCAATAACGCATGTTCTTCAAGAAAAAGGTAATAAAACAAAAGGTGTTAAAGTAACAAAACAAATCAAAATTAGTGACGGAAAGGAATACATTACGGAAAATGTTAAAGAGGATTCAAACAATGAATACATTCCTGATTCTACTGTAACTACCACTATCAATGTAAATATTCTTAAATTAGATCCAATTAATTCTACTAAAGATTTCATCGATAATGAAAACGTAAATTCGTCATTTTTGCCAGAAAAGATTAACAAAAATACAGACACTGAGAAAATGGTATTGGAACTGTTTAAGGAAAAAAATAAAAAGGATGGTGATCAAAATACAAACGTCTTTGAAGAAACCGAACAGTTATCAGAAGAAAATATAAAAAATATTAACACGGGGGATCAAGGACTCCACGATGAAGATAAACTAGAAAAGTTTCCATCTAAGTCATCAGAAGAACCACTAAAACCAGGAGATAAAACACATCAATTTGAAGATGACAAATCATCAGATGTACTACATGTGGAGTCTACAGATGTGATAAAAATCGTACCTACAGATTTAATAGATAGTGATGTTAATATCGTAGGAAAAATAACAAAAATGGTTACAAAAACAAAGAAACGTACGATTAAAAAACACATAAAAATCATCGATGGCAAGGAACATATTACAGAAGAAATTATAGAAGAACCAGATGATATTCAAGTAATTGAATTAGAGCCAAAATTAACCTCTTTCCTCGAAGAGCTTGAAACAGAATCGAATGAAGCAACAACATTGCAAAATGTACAAATTATTGAAAGTCAAATTACAAGTGCAGAAACAGAGGAACCAATAGATGAGAACATTTTAATAACAAGTATCACTAGACAAGTAGATTTACAACATTCTCCACAATTAACAAAAAATCATGAAATATTGTCGGAAATGTCTACTTTTAGTCCAGTTAAGCAGTCAGTGGAAGCTGAGAGTTTTGATGATCTACGACCATCGTTTAAAAGTATTACGGAACAATTTTTATCTCAAGAGTCTGCTGTAGTAACGGTAGACAAAAAAACAGCTGAGATATTGACAAAAGAAATGCAGTCTAGTGAAATCTCACCTACAATCTTAGAATTAGAAGCTAAGCAATCTAATTTAGATAGTGCACATCTACAATCCGATGATAAAGAAAAATTATTACCTACACACAATGTAAGCCCAATGGCAAGAACAGAAGTTAACGAAGCTCCACTAAAAGAAATTATTCAAGATATTGAACAAGAAACAAAAGATTCTACACTAATCAGTAAAAAAGAGAGTCAAAATAGTGAATTACAATACACTTCACCGACACAATTCCCTTTACCTGATGAGCCTTTAAAAACTTTAATCATCGAAAGCGACAGTAACATAAATGTGCAAGAAAAAGAGCTTAATACTACTAAGATATATAAATCGGCAGAAATTACCGAAAAATATTTATCAGAAGACTTACCTTTGTCGCAAATAATTCAAAATACAGGTGATTTGTACGAGTCGGATGTTGTAGATACCAATAAAGAGAGACGGGAAGTCGCAACTTTTATTGAATCTGAACGAATGGATACCCATCTGCGTCAGATGACTGAATCCTTGAACGTAGCAGAAAAAAGAAAACCAGAGGCATATGATCAATCAATTGATAATTGTTCAAAATTATTGACATCGCATGTCATAGAAACAAATACTGAATTGAATCAACCATCACAAACTATTGATATTTCAATGTCTCTAAAAAAATCGGATGCCAATATGAAAATTGAACCCAACATTGAAACAGATATTAAAATACAAGAATTTGAAATAGGTAAACCAGCTTTAATTAAGAAAGATATACGAGGTTATCTACCCGCTGATATAAATATTACTGAAGAGTATATTAATATACAAGACAGTAATAAAAAACAGGATGATGCTAGCCAATTTTTGCCAGTTTCGGAAGAGTTGACATCTGACCCAAAAAATTATGAAATTTTAGAAGAAAGTGAATTAGAGCCCCATGATATATCCTTAGAAACAGAATACATAGCAGAGACAGATAGAAGCATTGGAGTCACTGAAAGTTCATCTTTAAGGCACTATGTAGAATTACAAACACCAACATGTATAGACTCTCCAAGACCTACTGAAGTCTTATTAGAAGTATTGAATCTTAAAGACGAAACGGGTGAACCTACATCATTATCTACAGAAGTCGATCAAATAGAAGAGAAAGGATATGAACCTGAAGATATATCTTTAGGAAAAGAATTAACACCGGAGAAAAAGAAAAAACATAAAAAACGTAAATCTCATGCAATTAGTGAAGAAACGGTTTATCCAAAACAAACAACTACTGATGATTCTACTATAATTACATCTCCTATAGATATAGAGGCACCAATTCTACAAAGAAAAGTCAAGTCCAGAAAAGGCAGGAAAAAGATACAAGATACTGACAAAGCTGCTGAGGAGGAACCTGAAACAAAACCTGAGAGTCCCAAAATTGGAAGTGAATTTGTGACCACTCCGCCTCAAGATGAATCTTATCATACCTTAAGTGAAACATCTGATATTAATACAGTAAAAATAGTTGAAGAGTGTATAGGCAGTAGTCCAGAAATTATAGAAAAAGAAGTTTCAACGACTGTAACATATCCAGTGCCAATTGTCGAAGAAATTGCTACAACAGAATATTCTATTCAAACTTCGCCCGAAATACAAGAATCTTTAACTGAAGACAAAACATCAGAAAGAGAAACAATTGATTTTGAATTACAAACTTCTCCGACACCTGTAAACGAAGCAATAATACAAACAACGCCCATTGATGACAAAGAAGCTCATACACAAACAATTGAAGATATCACAATTTGTGAAAAAATTGAAGTGTTAGATTCACAAATTCAGACCAGTAGAACGGATACACCTGAACCAGTTGTAACCTCTGAAGTCACTACACAGGTCATTGCAAGAGATATTGAAATTCTTGATGATAAATTTTCACAAACATCATCGCCCGAGATAGACAATCATAAAGAAATAGTTGAGAAAAAATGCCGTGACATACAAACTTCCCCCTTACCAAAAATAGAAAAAGAAGAAAAAAGCACAGAAATTATTACGGAGACAATGGAATGCGTGATACAAACCGATAAACAAGAGATAAAGGATCAAGAAACCCTTACTTCACCTATTAAACCTGTGGAAATACAAGAAGTTAGCATTCAGACCCCTGAAGTGCCACTAGTCACTACATATACTCAATTTGATTTACCGACAAATGAATTAGAATTAATTTCACAGAGCAGTCCTGATTTACCCGAACTGAATCTTATAGCTAAAATTGAAACTATTGATAATACTCAACAAACGTCTCCCAGAGATTCCGAAGAGGCAAGTCCTGATTTCAATGTTATGAAAAAAGAAAAAGTTATGATTGATAATGTACAACAAACATCACCTAGGATTGAGAGTCATTCTATATCACCAATATTAGATTACGCTAAAAAAGAAATTGTCTCTATTGATAGTACTCAACAAACTTCACCTCGAGACAGTCAAAATATACCGCTTATAGCAGAAAAAGAATCTTCCAAAACTGATGTAATGACAATTGACAGTACTCAACAAACATCCCCTAGAGATTATACAGAGGATTCGATGTCAACATCTACTGATGAGCCGTATGAAGTGCATCTCCGAGCTCAAATCTCTATTCCACAAACAACTAATGAATTTATACAAAATGAACGTCAAAGTGAACAAATTTTAGAATCACCGTCACCTGATACTCACAAGCAAAGAAAAAAGAAAACCAAAAGGAAGGCAGAATCACCACTTCAATCTCCCAGTAGTCTATCAGATCCTATCAACGCTGAGCTTTCCCTTTCAGTAACATCAACTAGCGACGATTTGTCAAGTAAAGACGCATCATCTATAGACGAAGGTATTTCTCAATTAGCAAGCCCTGTTTATTCAAGACAGCAAAACCAGGAACGGCATATTGCAACATCTAGACCAACTTATTCTGATGTAGTTCAAAGATCTAAATCTAAATCGCCTTCACCATGTAAAACAGTATTTGTGCCTAAAGATGAAAAAACTAGATTAATCAACGCAATGGAAAAGAGAACCCAAAGCTTAAGTGAACCTCAAAGGATATCAGAAAATGCATTAACTGTTGCACTCATTGAGCCTGCTGTAGAAAAAGCTTATGATTTAATTGTAAATAAAGAATTAGAAGAGGTCAAAAACGCTGTTAAAAACAACGACACGGGCAAGATTGAAAAGAGCATTATCGTTATAATTGACACTATATCAATTTGGTTAGAAGAGGTTCAATATAAAATTCAGAGGCAAACCTTAGCAGGTGAATCACTATCTGATCAGAAAGAACGTGTTAAATTGTTGGAAAATTATGTTCAAAATCTAAAACAAATTGTTTATGTGACTGAAGTAAATGAAGAAATAATTATTTTAATTGAGACTGTAACCCGTCAAGTAATTGCAGTAAACGATCTGAATACTCAAACATCAGTATTAGTAAAAGAAAATGATAATGAATGGAATACATTTTTGTCTGATGTCAATCTTTTAAGCCAATCTATTGAGGCTTTGAAAATTGAATTAGACAATTTAATATTATCAGAAACACCTACTCTACAAAAATTAGACAATCTTGATAAATTTGAAATCGAAAATGTAAACAACGCGGACTCCGCCAAGAAATTATTAAAAATATATCGCAATTTTATTGAAATAAATCCGAAAAAGGAGTGTCCCTCCGATTTATACGCATGCAACGATGACATTAAACAAATAGAAAATACAATCAGTACAGAGAGAGAACGTCTGTTGCAATTGTCTTCCTTAGCTGAAGAATATGAGCAAACGCTACAAGATTTTGGACAAATTACGGATGTTGCTGAAGCATTACTAGACGGAAAAATAATTGTATCTAATTTAGACCATCTTCACGAAGAAATCCAAAAACATAGGAAATTCTTTGTAAACCTAAGTCATTGTAGAGCTATTCTCGAGTCTTTAGAAGATAATTTGGATAATGAGACGAGGACTAAATATGCGTCCCTTCATCATTCTCTACACGATCGGGCGACAATTATAATTGATAGAGCTGCCAGTCGAGCTCAACAAATGACTCTAGCCGCTTCTAGATGGAGTGTGCTTGATCAAAGTATGAAAGAAGAAAAGCAATGGCTTAGAGTGGCTGAACAAAGAATCCCTGACCTCTCAAACGTGACATCTATGGATAATGAGCAATATATTAACTTATACCAATCAATTAGCCTAGACTCCTCTCAACACCATGCTAAAATGTTGCGTCTGATATCTATTACAGAAGGCCTTCAAGGTCTGATTGTTTGTTCAGGATTGGAATCCGAATGCTCCGTGGCACTTGATTCTTTATTAAATCTTCAAGAAGAGGTTGATTCACGATTAACTCGTTTGTCTGCCTTCAGAGAAAATTGGCTTACTTATGATCACTTAATAGATAGAATAGAAGGGTGGATGAAGCTTGCTAATAAGGAATTAGAGCATATTACTCCAGAAAACATTACTACAACTAGTAACCTCCGGCGTTTTTGGGAACTCAAGGCTCAACATGAAGTTCATAATAATCTTAAAAATGAATCAGGAGTCCAATTTGAAAAAGCGCTTGAAATTTTACCGATATCTGATGAAATGGTTCAACGACAATTTTTCTCAAAAATCGAAGATAAGTGGCGTGATTTGTCATCTAAGATTTCTAATATTCACACAACAGCAATCGCAAATATTTCTGATCGTGATGTTCCTTCTAGCGAGAAACTAAATATCCTCGAAGATGAGATGAGAGAACTTCGTTCTATGCTAGATAGTTTGAAGGGCGTAATTAAAAGCGAGGATGAACTAAATCTGTACATAGAACGATTACAAGTTATGACCTGCCGCATTGACAGAATACAAAATGAACTTGGTAGATTAAGCCTATTACCAACCGCCGAGTCGGAGAGGCTGGGAGCTTTATTGACACAATCTGGAATTTTAGATGACCAAATAGCTGAAGAATTGGAAAGGAGTTTGCTGTTAAAAGAAAAAATTGTTCAAGTGCAAGCTGGTATAGCACGTTGCCAGAAAAGTCAGAGACGAGCAAGACTAACCTTAGAAGAATGTGAAGCGGCTGAGCGATTAGGTAGTGATGTGNGCCTATTACCAACCGCCGAGTCGGAGAGGCTGGGAGCTTTATTAACACAATCTGGCATATTAGATGACCAAATAGCTGAAGAATTGGAAAGGAGTTTGCTGTTAAAAGAAAAAATTGTTCAAGTGCAAGCTGGTATAGCACGTTGCCAGAAAAGTCAGAGACGAGCAAGACTAACCTTAGAAGAATGTGAAGCGGCTGAGCGATTAGGTAGTGATGTGGTAGAAGGAGCGTCACAAACATGTGAGAAATTAATCGAAGATCTATCTGCTCAGTGGAGAGATATTCTTGCTCTTAGACAAGCTTTACACACACTACCTACTGCGTTACGCGTTTGTGTGTCCCCTATTGGCGTAGAGAGGGATATATCTGGATTACAGGTAACTTATTTTATATATTGTCTATTTTATTTTTCAACTTTTCTTTATATATATATATATATTTTTAATTAATATTTCTCATTATGTTATATTATATATTTGTAGGACACCCACTCTGAATTAGAAGCAGCCTGTAACGAACTCAGTGTTCGGTTGCGGAGCAAGTTACAACTGTGGCGGCGATTTGAAAGGCAACTTGAAATGGTACAAGGCGCAGTGCGTGAAGCTGATTACATGGTGGAGTTACTCACAGTGCAGGGACAAGTTGATTACGACCGTTTACTTAAGGCCACTGAGAAACTTGAGGTAAATGATTTGGACATCTCAACTATAAATACACATATATAATCTTATTATTTTTTTGTTTATTATATGTCGCACATACATATATGTATAATAAATACAAAATATTATAATTATGCGTCGTCTATAAATGAACGTTCGTAATATCAGTCCTGGATATTACCACGTTCAATAAGCTTTTCAGCTTTATATTAGTCTAATTTAACGTTATTCAACAGACACTAAGCGAGTCGCTATCACGTCGAAGCGGCGAGCTAGTTGGCTCATTACGTGAAGCGGCTGCACCTCTACAAGCAACCACCGAGGCGAGTGTAGCCGCGCAGTTAAGGAAAGAGTTGGACGACGCAGCCACTGCATATGAACACACTTGCTCTAATCTGACGCAACTATGTGATAAGTGAGTGTATTGTAGAAATTGTATTTTGAGTCTTAATGTCTACAAAATCGCTTTCGAAAGATAACTGATAAAATCGTAAGAACCTATAAAAAATTAGAATCGTACGTAGAAAAAAAGCGAAGGCTCAATTTTTCATTACCTTTGATATAAAATATCAATGTTGATATTTAGAATTGATTTTTACGAGAAATTTGGTTCTCGTTTCAAAAGTTTTGCTACAAATTACAAAAATTTATGTATAAACTTTTTAGTCCTAATTATAATTAATCAATTATTATTTTTTTCTATACATAAAATTTATAAAATATTTTTTATTTAACAGATACCACAAGGCAGTAGATCTATGGCGGAGATATCGTGAAGCGGCGGCGTGTGTGCGCGCCTTCGCTGAACACCACGAAGGTGTCGTACATTCGCTACGTCCTAACGACGCGCCTGCTGCCCAGCAAGTGAGTTTTTATAACTTTTTTATATATTTTTTGTTTTACACTGTATACGATGTGCTGAAAATCTATACATATAATAAAACCAGCGACTCAAATGCGGCTTCGCCTGCTTAAAGTCATTGTAACTAAAAAATCTTTACATAAATGGTACCCTATGTGTTACTTTGATATGTAAGCTATATTACTGCAGAGTTTCATCTAAATCCGTTCAGGAGTTTTTGCATGAAAGTGGAGCAAACATCTTCATCATCAAAAATGTTTATTGACTATTTATTTGTTTGTCTGTGCGCAAATTGGAGAAACGGTTTAACAAAATTAAATCTAGATATATATTTTTTATTATGGCAAACCTTTCCCTTTACATTTACATTTAGTATTTGTTTTATTTCAATCGGATCATAAATAAAAAAAATATATCATTATAAAGTCCAGGACATATATGTGCCACGAGACGAACGCAACTGTGGGTTCGATTCCAACTCAAAAAAATTGAGCGGAGTATCTTGACACTAGGCTCCCTCTGCCTACTTTGTTTAACAAAATAAACATTAAAATAATTCTAATAAAATATGCTTCAATCGGCTAAAGCCACGGGCGGGTTGCCAGTCTAATAATAAATACAGTTCGGTCGACGAGTCGTGGCCGACGTGAGAGGGCGAGGAGTGTTAACCTAAAAAAAATATTTTCTTTAAAGAAATTACCAATTTTCAAATATCCAAACTGCAGATATTTTAATATTTTTTAAGCTTCTTAACGCCATCTCGTTACGATCATCCTTACTAAATTTAACTTTACAGTAAGGTTACACGAGTCATTGACACTTAACCGTGTAATGTAATCAGATGACAAACGAACATAAATTAAAACGCACAGTGAGCAAAAAGTACAGAGAGTGATTCACATATTATTAAAAAGTTATTTTAATAATAGTTGTTATGCAAAGGGTTGTGGGTTCGATTCCCACTCGAGGAAATTAATTTATTTAATTACATTTATATTTTCATTTCTTCGCTCTGGTGTCGAGTGAAGTGAGTTCCGCCACTCAACACGCAGTTCCTCCAGAATTAGGCGGACGATGAGGAACGGAGTGTCATAACACTAGGTTCCTTACCCGTTGTGTGCGGGATACAGCGGGAAGCAGATTTTTTTAAAATTTCAATATTAACAAGTAGATATTCATATCCTACCAATTAATATTTTAAGTATTAAAATAAACAAATGTCTTCAAGGCTCTTGCACCATTCAAGTATCCCAAATAGGTAGTCTATTATTGCTGCCTGATGTCATCTTTCGAATCGTTTGATTATTCATCGTGTAGAATAAAAATTGCATATTATCTTTGCTTTAAGAACGACTTGTACGTGACAAAGATTTACTTATAGTTATTAACGATGTGTGAAAAAACCTATAAATGATACCTACTATATGTATTTAGTCTTTCTTAATTTTGTGTCAACAAATATGGCAAAGGCAGTCACTCACACTAATGCATAGCTCATCTTACGCCTCGCGGACTGTAGCTAATTATAAAACGTGGTAGCTTCCCGTAGAACTGACACAATTTTTATTTTTATACGACGCGACGATTCAAAAATGCGTACATAATGGCCGAATTAAATAAAGAATATTTTCATTTTCAGATATATAAATCTAGGGATGCATTTATTTATTTTATTTAAGCTAGGCTAGGCTAGGTAGGCTTTTCCAGACCTATTTTATCTACGCTATTCTTGGATGCCTTATTAATTCTGGTGTTAGAGATTTGGACACTCAATCTTTTTATACTGTAGGTGTCTGTTGCAAATGTCGAAAGGATTTTAGTCTACTCTAAAATACAAAAATAAACCGTTTACCATAAAAAAAAAATATATAATAGTCAATTATTTTCGCAATAAAACTGTTGAGGTATAACGGGATTCAGTTTCGCACGGCTCTCGCTGTTTACACAACGGAATCTTATTCGTTCCTCATGCTTAAAGATACTACAGGTTAAGCCGGAATTGTTATAGAATAATTAATTGTAATTCAAAATAAATTATTTATTTTTAGTGTAATATAAGAAATTAGGAAACTCTGTCTGTTTTGAAATGCCAGATCATTAAAATATAATAATGTGTAGATATTGCGAGTAGAGTGAAAAGTGAATAGGCGCAGTGAAAAAGCATTTGGCCGTAAATACGAAGGTTTTGGGTCCTATCCCCAATGGAGGAAATAATTTACACTAATGCAATCTATAGAAAAATAGACGGAAAGTGAGGAACTGAGTAGGAACATTGGGTTTCCTCTCTATATTTGTTGGGTAAATGTTTTTTTTTTACTTTGATGATATTGAGGTTTGATTATCCAGCAAAAAAAACCACTTAGTAGGCGAAGTGGCGAGTATAGGCACTGGTTTAGTGGTGGCTCTTGTTTACGTTTAACGTAATAATTAAAAACGTTATAATAGGAATATTGGTTTAACTTTTAAAAAAACTCTTTTTTTTCCAAGTAATTTTAAATTATATCCTTTATTTCCGGTAATCTGATAAATAAATGAAAGTAGATTTGTACTTAAAATTAAAATAATTGACGTATATTTATATCCCATTTAACTAACAATGACTTTAATATGCTAAAACAGTTATCAGCTGTGAAAACAGAATTTTTGTAATAAAACTGAAACTGAACTAAAATTCGCACTTTACTGATAAGAGATAACGCATTCCGACCAACCACGAGCCAGTAGCTCGACAGACGTCCTGCGGTAAGGACGTCTGTTTACGAGCGAAATATATTACAAAACGCGAACAAAATAAACGAAAACCTCGAAATAATTCTCGAATAAACATACATATTTACGAAAAACCGCCATCTTACAAACGAAACGTTAAATTTAATTATTTTTTAATTTTCCAACCAAGGTCAAAGTGACATGGTATGCAGCCAAGTTCGTATGCATAATTTGGAAGTAAATTTATGTGTGCTAAGTGTTAATTTGTCTTTAGTCATGTAACTGCCTAGTTGAGTGATGAGTGTACGAGTATGTGAATAATAATATTTTATTTTACTTTTAAAATTTTCACCAGTTCAGAAGATGAGTAGTGGCCGCTTCTCTCCAGATTGGCCACTACTTGTCAACCGTACTGTAGATTTTTTGCAGGATAGGTAGAGGAAAAATGTTAGCTATTCCGATATTTAATTTCCGCTCAATCAAAAGTATTATGTATTTGTATATTATGCTAGGTGGAACGATAGTAAAAATAATTTTCAATATTATTCCCATGTATGATAATTCTCTACATCTTTCTCTCGTTATACACTAACTAAGAATCGACGGGATCAAAATATTAATTATCAATTTAAGTTTTGAAAAAAAAAAAATAGTTCGCTTGATCGATTGTTAGTTATATAATAATTGTTTACGTCACATTATAATATTTTTATTTCGTAACCTTCAGATTGTTTTAAATGTGTCGTTTATTTACAAAACTGGCTGCGTGTAAATTAATTATGCTCTCATTAGTAATGCGTGATAACGACAATTTTAATGTTATTCCAATCGTCAATAACACTATATTTTACCTAATAATAGTAATATAACTTTGAATCAAAGTCAAAGATACATTAGTCCAAGGACTTAAATAACTTCAAACTTCAAAGCAATCGCTACTGTGTTAGGTATCAATATGTTACTTTTAGCGCAGTAGTTATAAAGAAAATTTTATTAGAAGTTACAAGTTCGATTCTTAAATATTCAATTATTTTTATCATACATTTGTCTTAATAAATGTTCATTTTCATTTCTTTCCTCATACATTTCTGATGACCGCACACGGATACGTTACTTAGTTTATTTAATATTAAATGGGTTAAAGATATACTCGTATACGCTATTTCAAAATTTCGAGCCTCTTCTTAGGATAAAGATATAAAACCAAAAATCTTCATTCAGCATCTTTGAGTCAAATTTAGTGATTTTCCCTATTACATATCTAGGAGCCAATCGTGGCACAGGGCAACAAGCGTGCGACTGTAAACACGACAGGTTGTAGATTCGATCCCCATTCGAGGTGATGGAATATTTAATATTTTCATTTCTTCTAACGTGGCAAAGCGCGAAAAGCGCGAAAACGAAAACGGAAGTGTCTTAATGGAGTGTGGACACCAAGTTCCTAGGTTCCCTCTGACTACCAAACTAGGTGAAGCTAAAAAAGAAGAATTACATAACTAATACAGATCTAGATTTAGACATTATAACATGATATCCTTAACCTAATATCTACACATACAAGAGAGCAACTAGATTGAGTTACTAGAAGGGTTGAAATAGTAGATGGTTACATACAACGGCCTTCAAGCGTGAATCCATGTCCAATGTGCAATGTGCAATACACCGAAATAAATACATATGCACCTACTTGTGTATATTACCTGTATTATTATACATTTTTTTTTATGAAAAACTTTCTATTTTCATTATCAGTTCGATTACTGTTCGGGGAATAGAATTAATTTTTTTCGTTTTTCGCGGACGCCAAATAGCAGCGTTAAGTTCCGCCTACCACGTGATGAGGGAGAGTGAAGAACGAAATATCTTGACACTAGGTTCTCTTTGCTTATCTTGTTACATTGAAAATACGTTGTAAAATACATTGATCTCATCAGACTTGGTTAAACCCTTTTATACCAACAAAAATATTATAAAAAATATATATTAGGCGTGTTAAAATTGAAAATATTAGGCATTTCTATTTATATCTATTATAAAACGTAATTTAATTGAGATTTGGCAAAAGAACTAAGGAATAAAAATATTCATAGCACGTTCGTCGGTTGATGCAAGGCAGTTTGATATTTATTTATTAACTACAGACGTGGGTAGACGCGTGTTTATTTATATTAGTAAAAACGCATGTTTAAATGTATAAAAAAGTTATTTTTCTTAGTGCATGGTTTATATTTAACTGAAAATGCAGTGCAGTGACATTGTTTTTAGTGAAAAGTGATGTTTAGTGATAATGTCACTTCAAGAGGTAAGTGATGCCAAGGTTATGTTATTCAGATTTAAGATTTAAAAATTAGGTTATCTATTCGTTATCAGTGTTTTATAAAGTGATAAGATAAATTATATCAATATTATGGATATTGTATAAGCCATATAATTTTCTTTTATTTTTATAAGAATTTGGATGAAATAATTGATTATTATTAAGTAAAATAAATAAATATATAGGTATATTAGTAAAATAAATTGTATATAAACTTCATAAGAAGGAATATATTTAATTTATTTATATGAGTGCTACCTCCAATACGATTGGTGGTTATCGAACTGTACGAGATAAAACTGATAAAATTGGGCACTTTCTTCTTTTAAGTCAAATTCTACATTTACTAAAGTTATATAAAATATTAAGGACAAATCTTATAAAACATTAAAATGTTTTGATTAACGATGGATTCCTTTTTTGCCCGCGATATTTTTTCTTTGGTTGAACTTCAAGTTATTTTAACATAAAGGTTATTTACTTTGTTTATATATAACTAGTATTCTTTAGATGTTTTCCCTGAGACTTTATTGGTTAACATAATTCTAAAATTACAGTATGACATCATGTTTCCTTTATAATAATGGTAATTTTAATAACAAATCGCTTATAACGTTTAGAATTTACAAACTTGTATACGATCTATTAAATAATAATATAAACTGTGTATATATCTTCGTACACGTGTGTAATCTGTGTCAGTTCTTATAATTTTTTTTAGAATTAATATAAAACTAAAATAGTCCAAATTGAAATTACTATAATGTTAAATAACTGTTAATTTCGCTTTTACCTAACTCTGACTAAATAAAACTTATTTTAAGAAATTATGATTTTAAAAAATTGACAGAAACATAGTTCAAAAACTACTCAATCGATTTCGATGTAACTTGACTACAACCCTAAGCTAAAAAATGACCTTAAACCAAAAACGATCTTATTTTTAAAAAAATTTATAGACAAAAATTTGCAAAAATTAATCAAAAGTCAAAATAGGTAAAACACAAATATTATCCAATACAAACTTTTATGGCAAATGGAGGTTATCAGCCTCCTTTTTTGAAGCAGGTTAAAATATATTTTCTTAACTTTGCACAAAAATAATTAAAAATATTATAAAATTGCTATTATTTTGCACGAAATAAAAAAAACGCCAACTAGTCAAAAAACGGACGATATCTAGGTTCATACAGTTCATACATTTCGTAACATCATAGGTAAGTAGATCAGTGTTAGACAGCGCAGCGATAATTGTGAAAACAATAGTATTAACAGAATTCGTAAGCAATTAGCGCCTTAACCAAACTTTTCAAGGGCGGGCTTTTATTTAGTGTAGAGGGCTTAGGAAACAGTTACGATAGAAGTGGCAAAGAAAAATAGGACTACAATTATACATTATTTAATTATTTCAGAGTTTTTTAGCATCTTTCGAAATAGATATAGAGAGTTGATACGAATATATCAATTACTTCGTTCTGTGTTATCATGTAAATGATGTTCTATGCAATGATTATAGACTAAATTTCTAAAAACAATAAATTTTATCCTTCTAGTTTTTTGATTAAAACAAAAATATTTCTGTCTTCTTTGTATCAATATGTTTATAAGCAAGTTTCTTACAAATTTTAAAAAGTTAATTCCTTTTCGCATTGCTATTATGTGCAAATTCATCGTTTGAGTCCTCACTTCTCAGTCGACAACTGTACCTACAGATAAAGTTTCAGTGAACCTACTGCTATCTGACTCATATTAGCCAATAAGGTGCTTAACCTCACATGTTCCTAATACTGTTTTCATTACATTTACATTACATTATTATACAATTTTATTAATCAATTTGAATTTCATTTATAAAAAACAATTTTCACAGAATATTTCAAATATGAGGTCACGTTGTTATGAATAAGATATATAAAATTATACAATTTATTATAGAAATATTTTTTATGTCATTAATAAATTGCAATATAACAATTTATATGATTATATAATTTCCGCGTACATCAATCACGTTTTTAGGCTTAAGGTTGTCAATGGACTAGAGAATCTCATGTGATTTGTAACGGTAATTTTGTTGTAACAATCAATATAATATATATGTGACCTTTACATAATAGTTATTATTATATACTAGCGGCCCGCCCGCAGCTTCGCCTGCGTAAACTACGTTATTATTAATTTCTGTCTCCATGAGTACCTACACCCTATAAGTGACGTCCATGAAAAATTTGAGACTCCTAGCATTTGTAGTAGCGAAGTTTCATACAAACTTTCAACCCCAAAAACAACCCCTTAGAAGTCGAATATTANGCGCGCCCTTGCGGCAACTAAGGCGAACTGGCAGAATCGATACCAAGCCGGGTGTGGCCATACCTGGCTATATTTGTTTTAACATCCTGCTTTTAACACATTTATATGTTTTCTTTATCATTTTTAGAAAAAGAAAATTGAAGCGAATTGTAATAAAATATTATTATATTTCAGAGGTATTATCTATTTTTTTATTTTAAGTTAAGTAAATTTGTGTATATCGATTATAATTATAAATATAAATATCAGAACAAGGGTTTAGATGATTTGGGGCACGATCTTAACGACATCAATTGTGAAAATCGATGAATGAAACCACCAGACATTATCAAATTGTATGAAATTGATACGTTACAGTTACGGAAGAAAATACTTAAAATTTACATTTAGTACCAAAAAATAAAATTAAGGTAACAAATAATATTAAATAATGAGGCCATTCAGACGACGAAACGTGCGACTGTAAACACAACAAGTTTTGGGTTCGATTCCCACTAGAGGTAGTAAAATATTAAATATTTTCATATCCTTGCTGTGGTCACTAGGCAAATCGCGGCGTTGAGTTCCGCCACTGAATAGGAACGGAATGTTTGAAATAAACACTAGGTTCCCAGGTTCCCTTTCCAAACCAATGTGCGGCCTATTGTGAAGCTAAATAAAAGCTTTAAAAAACCGACAATAATAAACAAATATAATTTTTATAGAAAAATCGCCTTTATATTTCAACAAAATTATCGCCGGAAAACAAAAATAATTAAAATACAATGTATTTAGGATGTTTTGTATATTTAAACAGCAATGTGTGGTGTGAGCAGTGAACTGACGCAATTTCAAAATATAGCTGCTGAATTTCATGTCGATGACGTCAAGTAATTCTTTGAACAATGAATCTGCTTTAGATTGTTGCTAATCTTATTTTAGACCAACCGCGCTGGCCCCTTGGATAATTTAATCAATTTAATTTATTTAACAAACGTATAAAAAAATTACGTTGCGGGAATTTTTATTGGTTTTCGAAATAAATATTTTTTCGTCCCTGGAACTTTGGAATAACTTAAAAATGTGAAAAATAATACCAATTTATTGATATATTTTGTCCTTTATATTATTTTAATTCATTAATAGTAATCTTTTGCGCTCCGTTCATTCTGGCTGGCCCACTAGGGGTAAAGCGTGAAGTTTAAAAAATATTATTACATTAATATAAATCATGATAATGTATATTTACCATATAACAAAATTTAATCAAAATCTTTTAAGCTTTTTTATCTAAAAAAAATTAATATATATAATAATGTATTATATGAAAAATTTATATTATTTTTTAAGATCCAAATTATAATTCGGCATTTAGCATCTAAAGTAGGTCGTTTATTTAACTATCTAATACCTAACTGTTATTATTAGCTCAGCATTTCATTTCCACGTATTGTTAAGTGTTAATCATCACATTACGGGCGATTACTAATGGGTTCGAATCCTTGTTTATACAAAACGTATTAGGAAGGTAAACTAAATGAAGCATAAACAAAACTGTATATATGATAAACTTCTATTAAAAGACTAAAGTACACTATTTGAACGATTTCCTTATAACTAATACTGACTTCCGTTGTGGTTAAAACCGTCCGTGTTATTTGTATATTTGTACCTTAAAATTATATATATATATAAATTAAATTAAAGTGTCTGTGTGTAATTTTGATTATATAATGTTATAATTTTTGTCCATAACTTCAAACTGTTAAATCAATTTTGATACGATTATTGCAGCGCCTATTATAATATAGCTGTTAATACTAATGTGTAAGTGTAGATTTGTCTGTCAGTAACAATATTTTATAGATATATTTATATATATTTAAATCTCCGCTGTAAATATTCACAGTTAGACTACGAGTATGCGTGAGAATGTAGGCCCTTACTTTCAACTTTCCCGACCCTTGCCAAAACGAAGAGAAAGGCGATATGAATCACTTGTTCCTTGAAACTAAACTTCGCTTAATCTTGATTGTAATGATTTCGACATATTTGAATAAGTAGATTGTTATTATGTATTTTTGAGTTTAATTCATTATGGAAAATTCGCCATTTTTAGTCTAGAACTTCCGAAAAACGGATGACAAAAATAGTATAAATCAATAGTGATACATTTAAAAAAGAAACGTAGGTACCTACTGTAGTAAAATCGAATAAGAGCTACATTTTAATAAAAATACTTTGAATGTGAACCTATAACCATCGTATTTCGAGGGACACATTTCCATTGAGCCACGAGGACTTTAAAAATCTTCTTGTAACTCGACGTAATAAATTTTCTTCTGATAATTATTTATTTATGAAGAACTAGGTCTTTAATCTTAGCAACAGTTACACACTTCCTGTGAGCTGTGCGCCTGTGGCCAATCATTCGTAATAAAATAATTGCATTAAAATCAGTACTTTTGTGGGTTCATTGTATTACGTATGTAGGTGCTTTATCAACGTCACTCTGTTTACATGGATTAATGTATTAAATAGGTACTTTATAGTTTATACTATTTTACTTCAATTTTTATTTTATTTTAAGAAATATATAAGTACTTTTTAAATGAACTATTTAACAGTATTAATCGCGTATATTTAGTATTATTAAAGAAACTACTGGTATTATCAATCAAAGAATTTATTTTATATACATCTAAGTCAGTAAATCCTAAAAGTTTGCAAAACTTACAAGTACAGATAGATACATACTTATATGAATGCAATTTTGTTGTTTCTTAAAAACCATTCATAATGACTATATCATTTAACTTATTCCATTCCATTGTAACTTCTGAAAGTTAAACATATTAATGATTAATAAGTGAGTATAAATTAATTGCCTATAATTATATTTCCATTAGTTCCTTTGCAAAACTTTTGCAATATTTAACTATTATTTACGAATTTTATTATTGTGACACTAATTGCCTACAGAACAAAAGTTGTAAAAGTCTTGTTTGTTAATGTTTAAGTATAGGTTTATTTATATATAGATATCCCGCGTAGCCAGGATACCTAACGAGACAACTAGACATTACAGACTAGTTCTAAAGACTACATTTGTAAAGCTTTATGTAGAAGATAATTTTTAAGTAGATTATTATCAATGTAGACTTGCTCGAATACGATCGAAACGTCTCTGTCAATATCGGGAAGTTCGAATAAAATTTTCATATAATAAATCGATTTCTTATTAAAAAAATATTCTTCAAATCGATTTCTCTTTCACTTCGGTCTGAAGATCTGGTTTATTTCAGAGCAAGTGCACATTTAGATTAAATTAATTGCCACCATTAAAACGGCGCCGTTGGTATAATTTATTTTTCTTTTGAACATTATTGACAATGGCGGTTATAAATAGAATTCTGTTCAAAAAAATGTTACAAATACGATATAGGGCGTTTTATCACGTGCGCGATGGTTTTCGGTTCTAATTTAGCAATATAGTTGTAAATAAAATAGAACTCAGTACCTGTAGTATAACTCTCACCATCAAATTGTTATCGTCGCTCTGGTAACTAGCGCGCCTTGCGTTCTGCTACTCAACACGAAATATCTTGAAAATGTCGGTTCCCTGTTGCTTTCCATGCTATATGCGTATGTAATATAACATTAAAAAAACCGTTAGACAAGTCAATATTTTTTTTATTTAAATTATTTCTTATAATATTCCATATTAAGAACAAAAGCGCTTACCGACCTTGGATTACCTTTTTCATCGTTGCCATTTGTTTATTGAGTCACAGCCTTTGTGATAACTCTATTTACATAATATATATATTATGTAATTATTGATTTTCTTGAATTTTAATTTTAGAAGTTTTTTTTGTACGGCAATTTTTTTTATAATTTAACCTAATTGTTAGTGAATTTTGTATGTAATACGAATTAAATGGCCTGCACACATAACACTGCTAATATAGTAGAGTTAAAATCAAATATCAACTAATACTACAACTAACAGAAAATACTTTTATTAAATTAGTGAATCAATTTTACATTTTTAAATATAAATTATTATAAAAAAAATACATTCTACAACTCATTATTATAATGTACATTTGTCGTGGAGTTCAAAATTCCGATTGTCATAAAATATTTTTTACACAAATAGTTTTTTGGAAGCCGGCAAGCAGCTTAAGCTACAGTTGTTCTTGTCAATATTACAAAATATTACATAGACTGGCAGCTATCTTACATAAGATTTTCACCCTGGAGACACACACCTAGGAGTTAAAGCGCTCATGGAACAAGTTTAATAATAATAATAATATTTCACATTGTCATAATATATTTTTTGCAGAACATTCACAGGAAAGTCCGATTCGAATAAACGCGTTAGTTAAGTTCTTTTTAACCAACAGTAGCTAGGACAGGTATAAATAATTAACGACTACTTAATGTTTATTTTTCTTAATTATATTACTATTATTAAACCTATAACTATTTATTGCAATGTAATATTGAAATTGAAAGATAAACGATATTAGTAGCTCATTAGCCTGTAATAAAATAAATAATTATGTTATTCTAAACTATTATCCTTATTTATAGTAAGTACCTACCTAATATATTCTATTGAAAACAGGAAATACTGTTTAATTAAAACGAATAATACTATGGAATTGTACCGTAGAATATAAATTTCATGTTTCCGTATATTGTAGGAAATACGTAATTTACGAGAGTTTATGATATATTTATTATAATACATTATGTGTAACTAAAAAGAAATTATTAAAAAATAGAAAACATTAAAAAATAAACATAGGTTCCCTTTAGAACCAATGCAAAGTCAGAATAAACAAAAAAGTTCTAAACTTAAGACTATCGGAGATATATTTAATATTATTTGTAATAAAACAAGATAAGTTAAAACAAAACGACAAATGACCATAATGAGACCTTATCGCCCATTTTTGTCAAACATCCGAAATTAATATCGTAATGAGCCCTTGAACTAAATTCAGTAATCTCTTTTTAATATTTTTTTATACAATATTATATAATTTAAAGATCGACTAAGTTTTTTCTTATATTTAACGTGATATGTACCTGCCTAATTTACACATAATAAGTCTTATCATCAGTAGGTAATATACGAGTGTGTATAAGGTAAACGTCCAAAATATCGATATTTTATAGTAAAAATACAAAACTCACACAAGTTTTTCGTCAACAGGCATGTCTAGAACAAGAAGCACGTGTAGCAGAACTGCGTTCGCTTGCGGCGAGAGTCGCAGCAGAAACTGGATCTAGGGCGTTACAGGCAGATGCGGAAGCCTTGGCGAGGAGATTACAGCTGGTTTCTNAAATCGGGACCAATTTTTATAAAATTTGAAACTCAGACTACTAAAAGTATTTAATTAAACACATGTTTCATGGTTTATTAGAAGTCACCCCTAAATATGCAAGCGAAGCTGCGCGCGTCCGCTAGTTTGTAATAAAACAAGATAACTTAAAACTAAACGATAAATGACCATAATGAGACCTTATCGCCCATTTTTGTCAAACATCCGAAATGAATATCGTACTGAGCCCTTGAACTAAATTCAGTAATCTCTTTTTAATATTTTTTTATATAATATTATAATTATATAATAAATTATTATTATAGATCAATTTAAAGATCGAATAAGTTTTTTCTTATATTTAACGTGATATGTACCTGCCTAATTTACATATAATAAGTCTTATCATCAGTAGGTAATATACGAGTGTGTATAAGGTAAACGTCCAAAATATCGATATTTTATAGTAAAAATACAAAACTCACACAAGTTTTTCGTCAACAGGCATGTCTAGAACAAGAAGCACGTGTAGCAGAACTGCGTTCGCTTGCGGCGAGAGTCGCAGCAGAAACTGGATCTAGGGCGTTACAGGCAGATGCGGAAGCCTTGGCGAGGAGATTACAGCTGGTTTCTGGTGCAGTCCAGGCCTTGGCTGATTTGGGTGAAGCTAGGCAATTGGCTAGGGCTAAGGCCCAAAACGCTAAGGATATGTTCTGCGATATGAAACAGGTAATTTTTATTTCTGTAAATTTTGCTTGTCAATTGGTAGCAGGTTAAATTGTGTTTTGGTTCATTTGTAATAAATTAGTTAAATTTTAAATTATTTGTTTATATTATTGTAATAATTAGTCGGCCTATATCTGTTATTTTTTTTATAATAATTAGATTTAGGATGGTTATTTTAAATAACGGCATGTACTAACGGCATATTTTAAAGAATATTTTTTTCCATGCCGATTAAAACTTGCAAGTACCGTGAAATTTATACAACTTAGATACTTGCTTTGTCAGATAAACGTAAAATGATTAATTAATAAACATTTTTTATATTTGACTTTCAAGTATAGTCATATTTTGAGAATGGTAAAGTACAGAAATTTATTTCTTTTAAATTTAAATTCTTCGTGGCTTATAATATGTAGCGAGTAACGGTGTTCATAACAGTATTATTGTGGCAGCAAGTCACGCAGGCACCCGAAAAGGGATTGGTATTGCACGCCTGCACGGGATGTGACACTCCTTTCTGGGCGAGTGGGTATTATCGATCTTTATAAGTCTGATGTTTAATGTAATGATATTCTTTTCCCTTTTGTTTCTTATTTCTGAAAAAAAAGCATATAATATATCTTACATTTGTTCTGAACTTTAAAATAACTTTTTATATTTACTTATGCATATTTTTTTATATGACATATTTTTATTTGGTAACTGGGGCCTTTTTTATTAATTAAACGAAGACATTAAAGCTTTTCATGTTATTGTAATGTATTTCTTATGGACCTTTTTTGTTTTCTTACAGGATTTGACACCGGTTCAAGAAGATGGAGAAATAGTTGAAGACAAATTAATAGCTCTAAGAGATAATCTTATTGCTCTGGGCAAAAGTGAAGCCGACATAGCTCCTGCTAAAGCTGAACTTCCCGATATTGATAGAGACGTTTCAGACGAACACTCCATCGTAAGGATATTAGAACTATGGCAGGCTATGTTCAGAGATACCTTCTTACATTATCACAGACTATCTACCGCTTTAGTTAGGTCAGGAGATGCTGCGACGGCACTAAGACTATGGCATGAATATTTACTCGATCTTCAATCTTTCCTGTCAGGTACTGTCCCTGCCGATTACGAGAATCTAACAGAACACAGACGTCTTTGTCGCGTACACAGAAATCTTTTAACATCACAGCGATCTGTGCTTATGAATGAAAACAGAGAGACGAAAAATCGTGACTTAGTTGATAAATTTGATACCCTTACAAACCTGCATAATGAAACATTGGCGAGGATAGTTGAAAGGCACGATGAAGTATGTACACGTATAGCTGCGTGGGATGAATACAGAGAAATTTATACAGAACTTCTAAGATGGTTGAAAGAAATTGAAAGAGAGAAGGAAAAATTACAGCTTAGATATGTGCATATTAAAAGAGTAAATAAAATCCTTACAAACATACAGAATCTCGCTGATAAACTACCGGAAGGTAGAAAACTATCAGATAAACTATTACAAAATCTAAAGAAAATTCTTGTATTCACTGAAGAAACCTATGCAGCATCTGTTAGAATGGAATACGCAGGCATCGTAAAGAGGGTAGATAATTTACAAGCTAGTCTAGATACATGGCGAGATTTTCTCACTCGAATACTTGGCTTAATAGGTGAATACGAAAAATTAACTAATGACTTACAAAAGTTGTACACTAAAACTCAAAGTGATGTAATGTCATATTCCGACGAAGACCGATTATCTAGACCCCAAATTAAAAAGGCGATTGATAGATACAGTGACTTGAGAACAAAAATTGATAGGACTGAAACTCAAATTGAAGCTCTAAGCGTCATACAAGAACAACTGAAAGAGTGTCTCAGTCCACAAGATATAAGAATAGTTAGCCAGAAAGTATGGCAATTAAGACAACAGCGTGCTGACTTAGAACATCAACTATCAATAATTATTCATAAGCTTCAAGAAAGATTAGAAATCTATACTTTATTGGACTCGAGGCTCTCTCGATTCAGTGAATGGATGACAGCACTCGAATCCCGTCTTGACATTGCCACTTCATCTAATAATATAGTAGCTTTAGATCCTCAAGATCTTGTTAGGAGATTAACTTCTGACATTCAAGCGGAAACAGGTCTTAAAGAACGAGAATTTGAATGGCTTATTGAAACCGGCAGTACTTTAGTGGATCTCTCTAAAAAAGATGAGAAGTCATATAGTAAAAACACTGCTAAACTTTTAAAAGATGTACAAGAAAGATGGCATAAGTTACTAGAGACAGGAAGAAATAGAATAACCAAAATTAACGATTTGCTGGAGACTATATCAAAACTTGAAGAACGTTTAACTGAAATAAGAATGAAATTGCATACGATAGAATCAAGCCTTACCACAACAGTTGTGATAGAGCACTTAACGACCAAATCTATTGATGCTAAATTCACGGAACGCGACGACATCCATAAGAATATTGAAAACGAAAGTGGGGAAGTTGGGAAAACGTTAAATCTCTGTGAACTAGTGTTTAACGACCCCGACGTGCTCAAAGGTAACTTTGATTTGCGAAATTTACGCACAGGAGCCGACATCGTTGAAAAGAAATGGAAAAATATTTGTGATATGTCTGAACAACGTAAAAAGGCATTAAAAGAGATCCGAAAATCCGCCGAATTAGTGAATTCCTTGTTACCTAAAGTCGAAAAGAAACTAGATGCAATTGAGAAACGCGTAGAAAAAATCGAAACACGAAAACAGCGCGGTGAGGCGGAAGACGAGAGCATATCAAAGAATGTCATCAAGGATTTGGATGCATTAGAGTCAGATATTAAGAAATTAGAATATGCATATAGTCGTATTGTATCAGCCAGAGGTGTTGAAGTACGAGGATCTGCTACTGATGAAGCGTCACGACTTCGGTCCGCAGTAAGAAAATGGCAACAATTACGTGGTAGACTTGATGCTGCCGGTGCTGATGCCCATAAACAATTTGTGTCAGCTCATGGTAAAGCTGTAGTGACGTTAGCAGAAGCGGATGTTAGATTGACAAGAGCTTTACACTTAGCTCCTGCACCTACAGATAAAATTGCTACTCTTAAAGAATTAGATGTAAGTATTAATAATTAATTAATAAACAATATCGGTAACTTACAACAAAATTTTACCTAATTATATAAATAGCCCGTAATCATATTAACAAGATAACCTTAGACTTGGTCATGTAGCTTATTGACATCTCGGCGTGATTCCATTAATGTTTGTACGACGATATATACTGCTTGGAATGTTATCTTGTTCAAATATACTTAATATAATATTTGTATATGTTTAACAATAATGCTTTAAATATATTTTTAATAAAAATAACATTAATATTTATCTATTATAAAAAAATCTTTTGTAAATTTATTTAAGTATAAGATTAGTTAACTAGCAAATTTTAAAAAATTGCTAGACAACGTACTACATTTATTTAAAACCCGTTTAAGGTTCCGATATTGAAAAGAAAAAAAATTGTTTACTTTTTATGAATTTATCTAAAACGTACTTAATTTGTAGGGTGTCGAAGAAGATTTACGAGAATGTGCTGCATTAGTAGACGAGGCGGATCGCCTCTCAGTGTCTGTAAGCAGTATACCCGGAGTCTCAGACATGGTGGGAGAGTACCGCGCCTTGTTCGCTGACGTTAGAACTAGATTGGACATAGCAAAGGCTGAAGTGGTTGGTGATGTGGATTCGGCTGTACAGGTATGTTTCTTTTTAATTTTTATTATATTTTAATAATATGTGCTATAANGTCACGACTTCGGTCCGCAGTAAGAAAATGGCAACAATTACGTGGTAGACTTGATGCTGCCGGTGCTGATGCCCATAAACAATTTGTGTCAGCTCATGGTAAAGCTGTAGTGACGTTAGCAGAAGCGGATGTTAGATTGACAAGAGCTTTACACTTAGCTCCTGCACCTACAGATAAAATTGCAACTCTTAAAGAATTAGATGTAAGTATTAATAATTAATCAATAAACAATATCGGTAACTTACAACAAAATTTTACCTAATTATATAAATAGCCCGTAATCATATAAACAAGATAACCTTAGACTTGATCATGTAGCTTATTGACATCTCGGCGTGATTCCATTAATGTTTGCACGACGATATATACTGCTTGGAATGTTATCTTGTTCAAATATACTTAATATAATATTTGTATATGTTTAACAATAATACTTTAAATATATTTTTATTAAAAATAACATTAATATTTATCTATTATAAAAAGTAACAATTCTTTTGTAAATTTATTTAAGTATAAGATTAGTTAACTAGCAAATTTTAAAAAAATGCTAGACATCGTACTACATTTATTTAAAACCCGTTTAGGGTTCCGATACTCAAAAG
The DNA here is from genome assembly GCA_036379175.1 of Heliconius cydno galanthus. Taxonomy (NCBI): domain Eukaryota; kingdom Metazoa; phylum Arthropoda; class Insecta; order Lepidoptera; family Nymphalidae; genus Heliconius; species Heliconius cydno. Next base: position 111,146 of record JAKRZM010001272.1, read on the forward strand.
AAAAAAAATTGTTTACTTTTTATGAATTTATCTAAAACGTACTTATTTTGTAGGGTGTCGAAGAAGATTTACGAGAATGTGCTGCATTAGTAGACGAGGCGGATCGCCTCTCAGTGTCTGTAAGCAGTATACCCGGAGTCTCAGACATGGTGGGAGAGTACCGTGCCTTGTTCGCTGACGTTAGAACTAGATTGGACATAGCAAAGGCTGAAGTGGTTGGTGATGTGGATTCTGCTGTACAGGTATGTTTCTTTTTAATTTTTATTATATTTTAATAATATGTGCTATAAGATTCAATTAATTGTTTATAATTCAACATAACTAAGCACATATTTAGTTATTGAAAACTGTTGTAAATATTAAAAATAATACATAAAAAATTTAATTGCTTCACTATTAATTTTCAAATTGGAATTTATATTAATATAACTAATAACTCTTAGGTCGATACATTAAAATGGGAGACCGATGCATCATTACAAGTAGACACTCTAACATCAAAAGAGACATATCGAAGTGAACTAGCGACCGCCGTTAAAGAAACATCAGATTCCATTGAAGCTCTCAGAACAGCACTACTTCAAGAGATCAAAGAAGATGCCAAAAGCGATGAATTGGCAACTGCTGCCAAAGAAATAGCTAAGGCTGGAACAAAACCTGAACAAACCTTAGAACTTGCAAAACATTTGTCAGAGTTGCTTTTAACAGAATGTGATGCGACAGAAGATGAAGCTATGCTTAAAGAAGTAGAGTCTTTGTCTTTGAGATACGAAGACCTTCTGACGCAAGCTAAGAAACGTGAACTACAAATAAATAACTTGAGGTAACTGATCATAAATATCAATAAGGTTTTTGTGTTTTATAATAATAATGTAATATAAATTATATTTTTCAAATATTTTATTAGACGATTTTTTTTATACGGGAAATTGTGCTATGTATGGCAATGTACTGTAGACGCACTGGCACGTTTGGTGGCGGGCTTCCTTTTCCACTTTAACAGATTAAGCACTAAAACACTTTCTTTTTAATTGAATTAACTATCATAAATGTTTTTAATTTAAGTCTTCTACTTTATACAATTTAAATCTGTCTTTGTCTCATGTCCCTTATTGTCTATTGCCAGAAATACTTAACCAAGAATCGAAATTGAAAAGCTATACTAATAAGTAGAATATATAATTTGTATTTTTAAATTATTTTTGTGTTCAAATTTTAAATGATTGCCTTATGTTTAGACATACACATAAACATTTAGTTATCGAGTGTCAATCGCTTGTTAACCTGGCATGCGATATTAAACGTCGTTTTTGGTCCTAGGTTGCCCCACTCCGCGTCGTACGCTCTCACGTGCGAACAGTGAGTACCGCTTCCTAATATATTATAAGGAAATTCGCTCACAGTTTATAATGATAGTGATATTTATTGAATATAACACAATAATAGTAGTTAGTGTTGATGATAAAACTAATTTTAAAACTATAATATAACTAAATATAATGAAATGTATCGTTTTTTTTATGTAGGAAAATGCACTAAATAGCACTTAATATTTTCATAGAATACCACTATTAACAATAACAAAAGTTGTCAGCGAATTTCTCACTTAATTTAGTTTTGGCTGCACTGTATTTTTATATGCACTTTCTCATCACTTGGTACAGATTAAATAAAATTAAAGACTGTTCAGACAGTCAGAAGCTGATTACTTATATTTTTAATTTATTTTTTACTCTGTGAAAAGTGATGATGTAGCTGATAAAGCTTAGTTGTGTTTAAAATATGCATGATTTTGAACTTAGTGTTAAAATAATATACACTAATTAATTAGATGCTGAAATATTTATTTAAAATTATTTAAGTATCATTGTATATTTATATTATTATATATAAAATATGCATTATGTATTCCATTGTTTAAGTATTCAATTTATCTCAACTTTTATTTGAAATGTAACTAAAATTATACCAATTACTTTACTTACATAGTTGATATTTAATATCAGTTTCGAAATCTTGCTTTTCATCATTGGTGAAGTCATATCTTTGCATATTTCATTAGATTTTGATTATACCAAAATATCGTTCTTAGAAAAATCTTCTCTATTTTAGTGAATCTGGACGTCTAACGTGTCCACTTTGCTCGGACCGTAACTGGAAACAACTTGACAATGATCTATGGCGACTTGAACAATGGTTACAATTCGCTGAAGCAACAGACGAAGCGAGGATAGATCCTCCAGAACAGTATGATGCTTTGGAAGATGCTATACAGGTAAGAATGCTTATTATTAAATATTTTCTGTTCTATATGAATGAATAGATATTGTTTATTGTCTATAGAACTATTTATGTATTTTATTGAATTATTTATTGTTATTACACATGCCTAGAAAATTAAAAAGTAATTGTTATTAATCTCGCCCGAAGGACCATCGCGAATTCCTCCTTGATCTGGACTCTCACAAAGCTCTGGTTGTATCTCTCAACGTGGTGGGCGCCCATGTGACCCGCCACGCACGGTCTGCCACCGATGCGCGCAGAGTGCAAGAACGGTTAGCTGCAGCCAACACTAGATGGGACACCGCATGTGCGCGCGCCGCCGCTTGGCAAGGGAGATTGCAGACCGCGCTCGTTAATAATAGAGAATTCCATGATATTGGTAAGTTTATTTTGAGGTTAATTTTATATTGTGTTATTCAGGTATTAAGGATTATAGGTCATAAATATGAGACACTGTCTAACTGTAAATGCGATGGTATAACTTACCATGTTTCCACGACTTTATGTTCCACCATTTAACACGCATGTCTTGAAAACATGACATATAGTAGAGTACGGGCTGTCTTAACACTAGGTGTCTGTTATGCCATAGCGTGAGACTGATAAAAAGTAATGAAATAGAAAAATATTTTAGAAAAGGTATAAAAAATACTTGTAACGTGACCCGAATCCGCGGCATTTGGTAATCGTCCAAGTAATATTCCCATAACTACATGTAGCCAAAAATGATTTAACTAATCAACCAATCTCAATCAACAGTCGTCGAACTAGTATCACAACTGGCAGCAGCCGAGAAGTCTGTACGAGCGCGAGAGCCGCTGCGTTTAACTCGGCCTGCGCCGGAACTCCGCAAAGACTTCCGTCGCTTCAGCGAACTCCGTGACGAATTGAGCAGAGCTGAACCGCGTGTACTCGCGCTTAGGGATGCTGCACAATTATTGACAAATGACGCGCAGGATGTTTGTCGACGGTAATATTTGTTTTTTTCTTACCATTGTTATAGATTAATACATTAAATAATATATAATAAGTACTAACAATATTTAATCTGTAGTTACAATGATAATTTAAATGAAATTTTGATGATTCTATTATTAAGCGAATTAAGAGAAGAAAATTTATCAGTTTGACAAGGTATGTGATATTGTTAGATTTGTATAATATTTGATTTTGATGTTCTATTTCTATTTATGCTTCCAATTACGTCCGCTAAATATCGTATGTGCATATATACCAGACACATTCTTGGGAATTCTTCAATTCTTGGGAATACATTTTCTAATACGAAAAAAAAAGAATAATTCGTTTTGTTACAGTTTCAACACACAATTGTTATAATTAAGCATGATTAATAAATATAGTGCTTAACAAATCAATTTTCAATGTCATCAATTAAGTTTCAATATAATATCGTAATTAAAAGTACTTCTTATATTTTGTAGGCTGGGCGAGCTGCGCCTCCGTCTCCAATCACTACGCAAGCTGTCGGGCGTGTACGCGCTGAAGCTGGGCGCGGCGCTGGCGCGCTCCCCGCAGCACGGCTCCGCGCTCGCCGCCGCCGCCGCCACCGCAGCTACTGCCGCGCAGGTACTTATATGTATATGTAGTTGATGTACGAACAGCCATGGAGTCGTGGCTACACTAAAGTTAGCTATAGACGGCTACGCAGATTTGATTTTTATATATTTTTTTCTTACTTTATATTACGCAAAAGTTCAGAAGGCCTAATTTAAAAGCGGTCACGACAAATCTACTTTACTATATATACATTTTTATCTTATAATATAATTATAAAACACCATGTACTTATTGTTACTTAAAAATAAAATAAATAAAACACCTTTGTTGCTTTAAGAAAATATACGCAGAATATAGAAAGAAGTTACTCTATTATGAACTTCCACATTATGGCAAAAGGTAACTCAGCTGATGGTTCTTGAGGGTTCGATTGATATCGATTGAAACATCGCTGTTTTTCAGTTACATTTTAGAAACTTTTAAATAATTTATACATTTAGAAAAATATTCTGTTCCAAAAGAGATTTTGGATTTATGCAACTAATAATATACATAATGATGTCAATAGGTATCACAACAAGTGGAAATTGATACTTAAATAAATAAAAGTTTAAAATATTCTACGTTGACATTAACATTTAAATTATAAACGATAAAAAATGTAGACATTAGAATTCATGAAAAATATTGAACTTTTAACGTACTCTTAGTATATAATATATTGATTACACTAAAATACGGCAGCTAAAGTAAACATAAGTTATTTAAGTTGCTTAACACGGCTTAACACGGCACTACAAAAACCAAATTCAAGCAAGCTTTAATAGACATAATACATACTTGTAATTTTTAATGGGCTAACTAATTTCTGTTTTTAAATAAATAATATGTAATAATAATACTTTTAATTAATTCATTCAATAACTCTCTTAACATTACAAAATGTCATACATTGAAAAATATAAGTCTACCTTTTGACATTGTGCTCGATTTAAAGTCGCGATCTCGTACATTTTTTTTTAAAAAGTTTAGAATTCTGTTCTATTCTGTCAATGACATTTTGTAAGGATAGCCCGAAAAAATTGCAATATGCCAATTACCAAGCCAAGTCACTATCCTAGAAAAACGAATACGTAATAGGAAAATATTATAAGCAACAATTATACATTCAACAATAGACCACTAAATATAGAATTATATACTTATATTTTTATTTACAAAATATTACAATATAAAACCCCCTTATGATAAAAATATTATGTTTATTTTCAATTTTCAAAATTTTAAATATATATTCTAGTTTTTTTTTTTTAAATATCAACCTCAATTTTATATATCAAAATTGAAAATAACATAAACCTCACAGTAGAAGCTTTGCACAGTATTTGACATTAGCTCTCTTGTTCTTAGCTGATGGAGGAAGAGCCGCCGGAGCTGCCGCCGCTCGACGAGTGAGTATCACGTATATAGATAGTATAGCTTAGTTTATATATTTGTATGAGTTTGAAATGTCACTATATTTTATTTAAAAAAAATGATTTCTTTTTATTTATGTTAACTTTTAATTATAAAAACATGGGTTTATCTGGTTTCGATACCAATTTCAAATTTTTATTTTTGTTTATGGTCCCTACTTTTCACTTGTAAAACCTTTACTTTTAGTCATAATATTATAAATTTCATAGAATTTAACCCCATCATATCGTACGTATTAACGAGATATATCCTAATATTAACTTCTAATACAATTTAATTCCAGATCGCTGAGCGAAGAACATGAAGAACAACAACTCAGTAGTGTGCAACGTGGCCTCCGCTTTGTGAGCCGCGTGGCGCGCGCCTCATTGCCTTTCCAGGCGTTGTTATTACTTCTTTTGGGGGCTGCAGCTTTAGCCCCCCTCTCTCCAGGGGACTGCCGAGGGCCCCCTTCTTTACAACCAGTACTAAGATACCCCCACGGACCACCTCCACTATAAAACCCTAAACTTGTATCAGTAAATATAGAGAAAAGATTGTATATCGGCTGTGTAAAGAAATTGAGTATAATATTGTAATTGGTTCGAATTAAGTCGTAGGGTTTATGAGCGATCTTTGCTTTAAGTTTAATAGAACAGAAACAAACGACAGGTTATGTAATAACAATTATTAACTATCATAGGTTTTAGTTATTTAACAGTCATCTTATTTAACTAGATTTAGAGTATATTACATAAGCTGTAGTTGGTTGTTGACGCCCGCCGCCCCTCTCGGCGGACGTCACTGACATGACAATGTCAACGTCACTGTCACTGTCATTACAATGTCACGGTGACAGCTGTCAAGGTCTCGCAACTACATTTTCATGCAAAACGTAGTGTCCGAGGCTTATCCGACATTCCAATCTCGACTGGTGCTAGTCCCCGTCGTTGCGTAAAATGTAAATACGACATGAATTTTTGTATATTTGTAACTGTTTAGAGACGGGGAGACGCCAACGTTTCATTATTTATCTGTATTTAAAAAGGCGCCGCACAAATATGGCTTTCTATATCCACGCATTGTTACTTAACTTAGGTGAGGAACATAAAGCCTTGCATTGATAATCAGTGTTTTATTTAACAATCCCTATACTTACAATATACATATTATAATACATTATAAACAACTGGTTTTAATATACGTATATTTACAATAAATATACACAATTTGTATAAGTTCTCCTGAATTTAATCTGAAAAAAAAATTATAATTTAAAATAATTATTTTCAAAAAATACAAATAAACATTTCATCGACAGCATCATCTTCAAAATTGTTGACTTAACTAGGTAACGTATTCCGATATCCGTGATAGACATATTGAAACATGCATTATAATAATGTAGATATTATTTTATAAATCTAATAAATAATATTTTTTTATATTTTCAACAATTTCACTATCTTACACTATTACTATATTTTCCAAAAGTATAAAACATAGTCGTTTTATACTTTTAGTACATTTATGACTAATAGTATAAAAAAGCATATCTGTTAGTACATTTATGACAAATAAGGATAGCTGCGCGTGCGCATCTTCCGCCGCGACCGCCGCCGTCTGACCGACATCGGACGCACCTCGACACTGATATTTGACTCCATTTGCTGAGAAAATACAAAATATTTGCCATGAAAACATCATTACGTTGTGATCAATAGTTGTAATAAATATTGAAAGATTTGAAATAAAGGTCGGATTTTGGTTAATGCTTAAAATAATTTATAAAAGTATAAACTACTGTTAGCGTACTCGTGTAAAAGTGGATAGATTTAGGTGAAAAAAGACAATAAAAGCAGTGGAATTGTGTTAAACAAAATCAGTTACTTGAAGGCGGAAGCCCTGATTGGAAGGTATCTAGTGTTGTTATTGAGTGATACATGTCACTTATTGTTATTACGTGGAATTTCTATCCGAGATTTTTATCGTGTTTATTTGAAAACGTTTTCTAACACTACAATATATTTCCTATTTATGTAGATGCAAAATTGAAGATATTTCAATTCAAGAAAAAAATCAAGTCTATATTAATAGTAAAGATGACGATTAAAACATCTGACGACATTTATCAAGGTAATAAATAGCCAAACAAAATTTTAAAATGTTTGTTTATTTAGTTCCCCGTTTGTCGGTTTGCTAGTATAACATAAAAATACCTACTTACCTCTAATGTATGATGTCGTTTTGTCCAATCGCCCCGCGCTATGGCTTGTAAAGCACCACTGCGCATTATATACGTTAACAAAACTATCACTATCTGTACCGACAAACATTATTATTTAAGATTCCTTTATAATAAAACTTAAAATAATTAAGCAATAGACAATCAATCACTGTGGGAAAAGCATTTATTCACGCATCTCTCTATTATTTAATAGAGAGATTAATTAGGTTTACGCTGTAAGTACACATAAAATGGCACAACCAGAGGCCAGAGGGAACCTAGTATTAAGAAACTCCGTTCCTCCACTTTCCATCTTATGGCTTGACACCAGAACGAGGTATTGACAATAAATTATTCCCTCGACTGGGGATGGAATCCACAACTCGCTCGCTGCCTATAGTCCTATAGTCATATAGTATTTTTCTTTGTGATTGTCAAAACAATAAGAAGAGAAATGAAAATATTTTTAAATAATAAATCAAACACAACACCGATTTCAAGATACTGTTTGTTGGGTAAGGTTAGTGTTGGGCGGTACTCAACGCGCACCTTGTTTTACCAGAGCTGTTAAATGATAGTAACTCAGCTCAAAGGGTTGGAATAACCCGAATCCACCGCGATTCACACGCTGCCCCAATACCTCAATTTAAACATAAATAAAAATAACAAAAAAAATAAAAAAGTGAACAGAACTAACCTGCAACAGTATTATAAGAATATTGAATAAATACAAAGCAAGTGTGACCCGCGCGAGTGGGGCGTACAACGCTTCTAAGCACGCGCGGGCGTGCAGGGATGCGCGGGGCAGGGACTCTCTCCATACTGTGCGTGACTCCCACTGTGGGGTAATCATTTTTTGTTAAGATCTCAATATTAACTCTCTCCGTCCTCCACTTTAGCCGTAAAGAAAAAAATTTAAAAATTGATAGCCCGACGTTGAAATTATTCGATAATACCCTACAATGACACAGTAGCGGATTTAATAAGAGAATAGGAAACTCTACTCAGAAAATTTACTAGAGAAAAGCCGAAAATATATATCCGTCTTCCCAACATATACCTACTATCTTTTTATGCCTTTGTACTAATGAGTGGGGATGCTAAATGATTGCTGATGATGATTTTGTCATTGTAATTTAAATATCGTAAATAATTTCTTAAATTTAAATCTTATGTTGGGATTATGATATATTCAAAATGTACTCGAAGGAAACTAGGCGTAAGATATCTAGGAAAAAGATAAATATCAAGAAAAAAAATCTAATGAGATGCTATGAAAAAATGAGAACACAAATTTGCAAATATATTTTATCTACACTTATATGATTACACATCATTACATAAGCAGTTATATGCATAGAAAAAACTCATACATAAAAGTAAAAACTGTTAAGCTAACCTGCTGTAAGGGGTCGTGGTAACAAGGCGACAAAACGTATGGAGAGCAACACGAGTAGGGCGATACTGGTGGTAACATTTTACCGTCCACACTTGTTAATCTGTTAAAATAAAAACAAATATATATTTAACAAGTATTTGAGGTAGTTTTTTCTATATTCATTAAACCAGGATGTAATTTAATTGGACGTCGCGTTTCATATCATTAGATATTTTTTTATCATGTTAGATATATTTTTTTGGATTCACAGGCAATATTCCTTACATTTAATATATTTTCCTATAGGTATTAGGCAAACTTAAAATTTATAATAGAGACAGAGAAAACAAAAATTTTTTTCACAACGTGCATTTCTATTACAAATGCCCGTATATTATATATTTATAAGTGGGTATAGTAAATTATAAAAAATAATAAGATCTATTTACTTCATGACCAATTCGGAATCTTCATTTAGAAAATCCATATTGATCCAAGGAACTTCGTGCCAGTCGTTCGGATGCTCTACCCCGCAACAGCTTAGCTCTACCTTGGATTTAATGTAAATTATAAGTAATACAAAACAAGAATAGTGGCCAATCGTGTCTCAGGGCAAAAAGGTGCAATGTAAGCGCGATAGGTTGTGGGTTCGACGCTCACTAGAGAAAATTAAATATATAAATAAATATATATATATACTCAACTCTCCACTCAATATGCAATGCCTATAGAATTTGGTGAAAAGCAAGCAGCGGAAGTGTCTTAATGGGGCCAGAGTTAACACTAGGTTCCCTCTGCCTACTCTGCACCTACTTTATGTACAGCGAGAAACTAAAAAAAAATTAAACAAAGAAAAAGAGAAAAAAAAAGTATAATTTTAAAAGTCTACCTGCATAGTATCTATAAGTTTCTTCCAGGACGGCTCTGTAAGATAATGAGTGATCCCGGTGCGTAAGGACGACGATAACTCTTTCATAAGAGCCTAAAAAGCCAGACTCAAATGTTGATTTTTTTTCACAAGAAGAAATTTGTCTTATATTTTATAATTATAAATCTGAAGAAATTGATTATTTGAACGAAAGTAATCTCACGAACTACTGTTAAATTTGAAAAAAAAAATTGTTGAATGTTTCATAATTATACAACTCTTATTTTTCATAATATAATAATTTAACCTTTAAAGTGCTCTTACAAGCAGCATAAACCAACAACCCATTCGCGGCAACAAGGGAACCACTGATCAACCACAGTCTGGTCACAGGTCCAGCTCGCGGCCAATGTGGGAAATCTAACAACCAGCTTAGCAACCGAAAACCACTTGTATAGTGTAACTTCATACAATACGCGTGTAGGAGAATTAACGCATATAAAAGGTATACCGTAAACTGAAATAAAAAAAAACGATTATTATTAAAACAACATTACCAGTTGTGGCGCATGGGCAAAAAGTGTAAAACCGCTTGGTTGTGGCTTCGATCCCCACTCGAGGAGATGAAATATTTATTTAATTTTATATGTCCATTTCTTCGCTCTGGTGTCGAGGCAAAAGCGCGGCGTCGAGTAAGGCCAATTAACACGCAAAGCCCCCAGAATTCGGCAGAAAGTGAGGAACAGGAGTGGGTGTGTGTGCGGGATACAGCGTGAAGCTGTTTTGTTTATTTTTATCTATACATTTAAAAAAATAATTTGAGTTGCTAGTTTTCTACCTCTGATTTCGAAATAATTGTGTGTTCCAAATGCATATAGTTACACGATCCCAAAACACAAACAATTTTAAATCTTTTGTCTGTCTGTCTTTCTGTTTGTCCGAGCTAACTATCTCGACTAAACCGATTTTTATAAGACTATCACTACAAGATAGAGGATGTTGTGGAGCAACATATAGGCTTTTTATCTCGGAATTCCCGCCGGATTGGGATTTATGTAGGAGAAACCGCGTTTTGTAGTTTGTCTACCTACATATCTACCGCTTACCTAGATAAATTGAACTAACTACACTTTTTTAATGGAACATTTTTTGCAAACAAAATGAAAGAAAATCCCAAAAGATTAAAATTACGATTTATTGAGTGCATATTGAATCAACTTTAAATAAATATACTAAATAATTTTAAATAAATATTCGTTAAGTACAAGCAGGCGAAGCCGCCTGGGGCCGCTAATACATAATATATTGTTAGTCTTCAATAATTTTTTGACATATTATAAAATATTTAGACACTGTCGCATTAAAATTAAAATTGAGAAAAGAGCGCTTCGAACACTTCTCTATGTCCAGTCTATTATATACGTGAGGTAAAAAAACATTTTATTATTACCTTATGAATATTCTTCAACAAATACATGACTTTAATAGATGCGTTATAACAAAATATCATCATAATCAGTGAAATAACTAATTGAGTAACAAGAAGCGCGCGAAGAACTCCCGCCACGCGCTGTCGGCCATCTTTAGTGAGTACACCCCACGCCATACAGCCACATGGCGTGACATACTAAATTGTGTTACTGGAAATTAAATATATGAATATAAAAATTATATAATAACTTAAAATGAAAGTAAAATATAAAATATTTTTTTTATTCGTCTACCCGAACGTCTTTTTATCTACTATGGCAATCATTTTCGCAGTAGGTTACCCTAATCGTGCCATATTAAGGTGCTATTCTTACCCTAATATACGCAGGATATGTGCGAGCCCAAATAATTATCCTCATGATCATATACTTATATAACATACCGGGGAGACACCGAAAGGAATAAAATATTCATAAATAAATTTGCTGATTTATCCAAGTGCTTGAAGGTTCAGGCAACTAATTTATACTTGAAATTGGATTCAGTTTAACTTTATTAAGCTAAACAGTTAAGAAATATATAAATTTTAATTGTAAAAAACACAATGTTCGTTTCAATATGACGTATCTTAGATGATGTAGATACGTCAACAAACGTCTTTGTCATGTTTATTATTTACAAAGAAAAAATAATATAATATCTACTCACCAGTTATTTTTTTTTTTTATCATTTTGCGTTTGTCGACTATAAGACGATAAATAAAGAGAATTTCTCCATTCAGGACTCTCCATAAACTTACTTTGAAAGAATGCTCTATAATATATTATTTTAGGACAGTAAAAATATGAAAAGTAAAAATATGAAAACTAAGCAAGTATAAAAATATATAATTTTAGATATTACTTAACATTTTGTGCCCATATTTTCATATAGTTGTATACGAGTTGTAGTATATAGTTATATACGATACTTAATCCAATGGTAAAACTTTATACAATTATTAATACAAAATTTTATAAGTGGAAAAAGGATGTAAATTTCTTATTTATCTTATCTTTTAACATTTTTATAGTGCCAAAAAGAAAATAAAAAGCGTACACAAAACATTATCAGCTACTATTACCATAAAATTATAACTCTACCATATGTATCTTAGCGACGTTTAATCAATAGCAAACCCAATACTTACGAACTTGCATTCAATAATAAATAATAATTATTAACTACTGGTGGAACAAAATTATTTAATGTTAAAAAAGTATCTAAACTATTGTCAAAATAAAACATTATTCTTTTGTTTTATAAATATTGAAAAACTTCTATGAGTCAGTTTAACGATTAATTAAATAATATTCCTTATAGTTCATCAAACTTATGTCATTTTGATGAGTGTAGGTGCAATTCCATAATATGTCGGATCTAGAAGTCCAGAAACGAGCAAAAGTCACTTGGAGCGATGATTTAAGCCACAACTCTGAGGAGGACAGAGGTGAAATATATTTTTCTATTTTATTATAAATTATGGCCAACGTGGTGATTGATTCTCACTCGTGGGGACGATTACGTATATATAAATTCATATATAAATTCATTTCGAAAGCGAAGAACGAAATATTTCAAAGGGCTCTAAACAATACGGCGGAAATAAACTATTGCGGGAATTTTAACCAAATTATTAAACGAAATATCTAAAATTGTATTAATATTTAATGATCTCAACAAGTCAACACTGAAGAGTTAAAGCGGATAAAGCACTTACTCCTCTCAATATTACTTTTATGTGATACAAAAAAACACAAACGTTACTTAAAATATATTTTTTTCTTTTCTTTATGATACTTCTAAGTATAAGTATAATATATAAATATTCTTTAACAGAACGGGAACGTCTAGCGCAATTAGAAAGAGAATTAGCAGAGCAACCAGTGAAACCTGTGTATGAGGCTGTAGAGTTAGACAAGTTAGTTTCATACGTCATGAAAATGACTACTCTATATGACTTAAGAGACGAAGATTGGAATGACCAAACCAAACGTGGCATAGAGGAGTGGATCACAGAGCCCAAAGCTTTGATCCTTTGTGTGTATTTCAAGGGAGATAGACTAAATGCATCTTCCGATATTCCATTAACCCCAGTTTATGATATTTCATACTTCTTAAGGCAACCCGACTTTGTTTTTAAATCAGAAACGTTTCATGACGACGTTGTCTTTGGAACGTTCGTTGATTCAGTTGAATCTAATATGATACACGTGTTGGAGCTGATGTACGCCCCATATTTCTATGCGATTACCACATGGCCTGAAAGTAAGTACTTAAGTTAATTTTTGCTTATTTTATTTATAATTGTAATGTTACTATCACCGCTGGGCTGGTTAATTTTGATATACTTAATTTAAAACAAACTTTGAAAGACATAGGGCCCACTTGTTTCGAAATAGGCTCTGAGTTATTGCTTTTCATTAAAAAATATGTAATATGATACTTTACAGGTGTTAAAAGCGAGTTTTGTTCCCACTTGCACACATTTTTAGCTAAGCTTACTGATATGTATTACAAAATGCTTGGCCTCACTGTTCTATACATTCCGCGAGAAGGTCAACATCTATCCTTTGAGAGGGCAAGTATGGATAGAGAATTAGTCAAGAGACTCGAAGGTGTAGTCGTGTATTGGACTCATCAAATAAAATCTTGTATTGAAGATCAAGCATCTGTTGCTTCCCAGAAAGAACTCTTGTGTCCTAGCGACGAATACGATTTTTGGGTGTACAGGCGTAAGTACATCAACAAATTATAATAAAATATTATTCTTATCAAACTGAAACTATACTACTAATAATATAATTTTAAATTTCAGATGAGAATCTAAATGCTCTAATACACCAATTAAAAAACCCAGCCGTTAAACATATAACCAAAATACTAGTAACGACACATTCGACATTTATCCATCAATTCCAAACTTTATGTGAGGACATCATGCAGAAAATTAAAGAAGCTACTTCTAACATAGAATATTTGCAAGTTATCAAACAACCATGTGCTGTATTGGAGTGTGTTGTCGACCCAGATGAGATATCAAAACACGTACCGACAATTATTAATCTCTTTAGATTTATTTGGATGGAATCCCCATATTACAATTCCGAAACTCGTATCACAAACTTGTTCAAAGCTTTAAGCAATCAAATTATTATTCTTTGCAAAAATTACATAAAATTGGAAGAGCTTTTTGGTGGTCAGACCAAGAAAGCTTTAGGAGAATTCACCAAATGCATTGATTGTTGTAAAATGTATAGAGAAATTTACGATATAATGGCAGAAGCCCACAGTGATGCGATACCTGGATCGTGGAATTTGGATACAGGCGCCATTTTTAACTATATTGATTCATTTATCCAGCGATGCTTTGATATGTTGGATGTTTGCAATTGCATGATTATATTCGGAAGGTATCCAATGCTATTTCTATTATATTAAGGTTTAATGGGGAACGGAGTGTCCTTACACTGGTCTCCCATGTTCCCTATGCCTACTCTGCTATGTATACGTGAAAATTAAAAAAATATTGACATTATTTATGTAATATCTTTCTCAAACTAATTAAATAAATATTTTTGAAACTATTAAAAATTTACAGTAAATAGTGCTATTATTGTAACGCTAGATTGTAATTTCGCATATTACCAGAATCGATGAATTGGAAGTAATACGCAAGCCAATGTTTGGAGGTGCTCGTGGTGACCAGTTTGAAGCTAAATGTGACCAAATCGAGCACATGTTTCACGATGCTTTAGACAACGTCAAGGCCGTGACTCATTCCATATTAGATGTTCAGGCACCTTCGTGGTATGATGATATATTGCAGTTTAGAACTGTTATCAAGGACATTGAGGTTGGTTTATTCATTTTCTTCAATTATTAATTTAATAATTTTAATATCTGTGATTAGTTTTATTGTATTACTAAGATATGCAAATTTTAAGGTGTTTTTAAAATCAGGGTATTTAATATTATATAAGTTTCTCAAAAAATAAATGTTTTACTTCTTAAATGTTCCAATGCTTTGAAGAGTAAGCTATTTAAATTCTTATATCTTTTTTTTAATTACTTTCTTATTATTATTTTCCTTAACTATTTCAGATAATTATAGAGAATTTAGTGGAATCTGTTTTTGAAGGGGTTAACCATGTGGAAGAAGCGGTCGTAGCTCTTTTTTCTTTACATAATTATTCTAAAAGGAAAAATCTAAGGCGAATTTTCAAAAGGAAGACTGCTGAGGTATTTTTAAAAAAGAATCTTAAAAAATAACAATACTGATCTGACATAGAAGTTTGGATGATTAGAATAATACACACATTAATAAAATTAATTACTATTTTCTTTGGAAATTAATGATAGCCGAGATCACGTGGAGGTATCAAGCTAAAATTAATATTAAATGTTAAGGTCTACGGTCTGTTGCACATAATACAATAAGATTCTTAATCAAACGTATATATATAGCGTATATGCATCGCCAACAAGAACTTATAATACAAAATAAACAGAAAAATCCAAAAAGTTAAAATTTATACGTTTTTCATAGAAAAAAACATTACGGAACCCTCGATGAGCAAATCCGCTTCATTTTTTATTTCGCCGTACCAGTGAAATGACCTAACAAGAAACAATTAATAATTACAAGAATAAGAATATGAATCGCGGTTTCACCCGCGTGAACTATGTTATTATTAATTTCTGTCTCCATGACTACGTCCTAGTGACGTCTATGCAAAATTTGAGACTCCTAGCATTTGTAGTAACGAAGTTTCATACAAACTTTCGACCCCAAAAACAACCCCTTAGAA
>JAKRZM010001272.1:128768-147531 GCA_036379175.1 Heliconius cydno galanthus
AAAATCCGTTGGGTGGTTTAGAAGAAGAAGAGTTAGAAACAACAGACAGACACGAAAAGCGACTTTGTTTTATAAGATATAGGATATTACTTATAGCAAATTACAATGAGTTTTTTTAAATTTTAGCATAACGTAGATGAAAAATGTGCAGCAGGATTAAACAGGACATTGATGAGGAGAAGCTCTGAGAATCAAGGACTGTTGGAATGTAATATTGACGCGTATGTACTCCTATTTATTTGTGCAATAATTATAATAAGCAACGATAATCTTGTGGAAAGTCACTCCTTTCTCGACTGCCTCATTATAATTAAAAATGTATATTAGAATTTTTATAGGAAAGTTAAAAGTAATACGTAGCCTTAGCTTTAATAATAGGCAAATATTAATAAAATAACCAATAGTCTGCCTGACTTAGATTTTGAGATGTTTTCTGATTGAGTCTATAATATAATAAGGCATGGCAATAGCAATAAGTACATGAGAATAAAAATATTTTTATATTATTACTTTTGTTTCAGAAATATTTTAGATTTGTGTAGAGAAGCCAGCCACTGGGAGAACTTAGGTCTAGATATACCACTACACGCCTACCAGGTAATAATAATCTTGAAGTTACAAAATATCTACTCAGGGGAATGGAATCTCTTAACACTAGGTTCTGTCTGTCTTCCTGGAGGATACACATCCAGAGGGAAGCTAACAAACACTAATTAACATTTTATATTAGTTAAAAAAAATCTATACAATTATAAATTTTAGTATTCTACGCATAGTGTAATAAAAAACCTTCCCAATCGTTGTTTCAATCGAAAACGTAATCAATTTTTATTTTATTATGCGAATCATTCATAAACCTAAATTAAAAAAATAAAGCTTTGACTATAATACCTCCAATATACACATGTACAGTCTGTAAGGCGTAAGCTGAGCTTTGAAGCAGTATATACCATACCCCTACATAATGTAACCAAAGTCTTGCTACTCTAAATACTTATATATCAACAATCTAGATATACATGAAGGGCAAAACCATTTTCTACGTTTACGAGAGCGTGCTAGCAGTAGTGAAAGGGTACAACAAAATACTTGACTCTCTCTCTGATGAGGAGAGATTGCTGTTTAAACCGCTTACCTCGGTAAGTTATTTGTATATATAATACTTTATCTTTATAAAATATATACATATAAATACATTCAGTGCGATAAGGCAAACGGACTATAGAGAGCTCCAGGGAAAGAAAATTATTGAAATATTGTACTTAAGTATATAAATAATAATATAATTATTCAGTTATTTTAATTTCCCTGCTAAGGTAGTCTTATCTTATGCAACCTCTACGTATTATTTAATCTTCACGAAGTTTTGTAAATATTTATATAAACTTGCTTAGATTCCAAAGAGCAAGCAGTTTAAAAATTTTGAGTTTGATTTTTTTCGCAATTTGGTGGACGAAGTGTCTTTACACTTGGTTTTCTCTACTTGCGAGCATGACTATTGTTGGTGATCCACAACCACCATGTGCATATTTTGTCACTTCCACCGTCCTATGATAGACATCTGTATTTTTTATAAATTATAGAATTTCCAACAGGAATTTTAACGTAAAAAAATAAAATAGAAACATATATTATCTAGTCTTTTTATAATTTAATAATTATTACATAAACACATTGATTAAGATAACAGTCACAATATTATAAAACAAAGTTATAGAATAATGCAAAGAAACGAAAATATTTTAGCTTTTATACAAAACTGAGAAAGGCAAACAGAGAAATAATTACGGAATATATATCAAACTCATTTAATAGACGGTTAGACAATAATAATTTTTTTTTTATGAACTATGCTACAATTTTTAATTTATGGTTTTTACCAGAAAACTTTAAAAAGATATCACAGATTTAAAACAACTGTCACTATCCATAATATAACTCTTAATAACATTAATGTTTCTCACAATAACAAATATTGATAATATCGGCTTGTGAAAAAGTATTAAATATTTTTTTTAGATAATTTATTATATTGTCTGGAATATACAAATGACGCAAAGGTAAAACAAATCAGACTTTATTGATGAATAATTAAATAAATAACATGTCAAAATGATCTAAAAGTAAACTAACTGTCACTGTTACTGTAAACTGTAAACTAACTGTCACTGAAATCTAAAACAACAAATTACAAACATTATTTATTTAAAAAAAACATAACTTTAATTATTACAACAAAAAAAAACAAATAACCATAATTCAACATATAATCTACTTTATCTACTAATTAGTAATTACATAATCAATAATAAATTCTAATGTCAATTAACTTAAGCAAACATCCAAATGATCATTCATATCATTTTGTTCAATCATTTTCAAACAACATGGACACGGTGTTTTAGTTCCAGTTGCATTCAACGTCAAAGTTTCATCAAAAATATCATCATCATCATCATCTCCTATAATTATAGTGTCACTAGAATAACTTGTAGAAGCACCTTCTGTAGGTATGGTAGTGTTATTATCAAAAAATGCTAAACATTCATCTAAATGTTGGTCTACATTAATTACTAATTTATCACAACAAGGGCATTTAAGTTCTTCTTTGACTTTAATATCTTCTTTGCTAGTAGTACCAGGTTCAATTTTTATAGTAATTTCTTGTTTAATTATTTTATTTGTATCTAGAATATCTATTTTTTCTTTTTTACGAGTTACAAATTGATCAGTCTTGAAATTTGCGTTTAAGTCAGTGATTTTTTTATTATTATTATATGCAGGCTCTTCTTTTATCTCTGGCACTATAACTTTATTATCATTTACTATTTCACTATTAATAACTATCACAGGACTGTCTTTGCTAATATTTTCAATTATTTCTTTATTTAAACATTCATCTAAATGTTTATTTATAACATTACTATTAATTTTATTACTACAAACTGGGCAGTCAACTAAATCAGAGTTAACAGGAACTAACGATAGCCTTTCATTTTTATTTACTTCTTTAATCTCGAAATCTTCACCATATAAGTCTTTTAATAGTGAAGTAGCAACAGATTTAAAATAATCATCGATTTTCTTTATTTTTGAAGGAGGTCCTAATTGTGTATCATCAGCTTTATGTTTATTTGAATTTGGAGAATTTTTATTAGTAGTTTTTATAGCTTTATTAATATTTTGATTATTATTATTAGTAAATATAGTAGGTAAAGTTTTGTTTGCCCATACATTTCTAACTGTTTCTGTAACATCTGATGACCCTGTACTAATTCTTTTATTTAATATTTCACCTTTACCACTTGGCATGAAATTATTAGGTATTTTACTTGCTTGCGGATTGAATACTATATTATTCTTTTTAGATACAACTATGGTATTATTATTATTTTTACCTATATTACTTTTGATTGGCACACTGTTAGATTCTTTTAAAATTGGTTTAGCAATCTCATTACCAGTATTTTTAGTGTTAATATATTTAGTGATATCTGCATTAGGTTTGGGCGAAACGCGTTTTTTGTTTTGTTGTTTCTCTGGTTCTTTGATTTTTTGAAAAGTACCTCCACATTTCCTTTTATGGTCATCCCACCAACAATCAGATGGGCCCGGTGCTCTATTCATAGATCTACGCACAATGCCAAAATGTGGTCTCCTATTTTGACACGGCCCATTACATCTCCACCAATGTGTTTGGTATAGCTTGACCTAAAATTATATTAATAAAATGAACTTTTATATTGTATTTATTAGTGCTTGTAATATTTTGAAAAAAATTGTTATAAGATACTTTTAATAATAATATAAGTAATTGGATTGTTTATATGATTACTTCACTATGCTTATGTCAATTTTGATGGACTAGAACAGAGTTTGACTGAAAATGTAATTTCTGTATCCCCACTCAGAGGATGGATTATATTTAAATTGCAGTGTTAAATTCTGCCACTCAACACACAATGTTTTGAAAATTTGGCAGATAATGGAGAATAGATTATCTTAACTTTAAGTCCCCTTTGACTTTCATGCTGTGTTGGAAAAAGGTTGAAGCTGCTGACTAAAACACTTAAAACTACTATGTTTACAGTTAAGTATCTCCCAATTGTACCACAACTAAATGCAATAACTATAAATAAACATAAGAAGAATTATAGTAGTTGTTTAGAAAACGTAAATATTCAAATGAAAGCAAGATTGAACCTGCTGCCTGCTGAACACTGAGCCATACATTCTCATCAAGTTATCATAAAATTCTTATATGCTTGTTACAGCTTATTTACATTGACTTATCTCTGTAAGGAGATTTTTACAAATTTCCACTAACCAAAGATAATTACTTAGAATTATCATTTGGCAAGAGATGAAATGCTATTTATTAAATATCTTTCACATATTTTAAATGTTAATCGACACTTAGGAAAGAAAAATACTGTTGTAGAAAATGTATTTTTTATATAAAAACATATAAATGCTACTTAAATATGTGGAATAATATTTTAAATATGTCAGAGAGAATTGTAGTCATTCAAAATTATAAATTAATTGTTTCCTTAGATAAAGTAGTGTTATTTATTACCTCTTCATGAAAATCATGATAAATACTAATATTTAAGCCAGCAGCTTGATTTATTCTATGCATATGGGCTTTGAAGTTTGGTCCATGTCCATCCCTATCTCTGTCCCGGTTTGTTATAAAGAGGAATGCATGTATCATCTCATGTAAAAGGGTTTCCACAAGATCTTTACGTGATCTTAGTTTGAGAAGTGGTTCACTTAATGCTATATCACATAAGCCACCTCTGTCATATCTGAAATAGAGGTTTTAATAATTAAAAGTGGTGACCCTCTGACATAAAATTTTTGTATTTAAATATATATTATAAAGTTACTGTATATAACTTAATTGCCTTTAAAATATATGTAACATATGTATATACTTACGAACATACCCCAGCGCATGAATACATCCTTTTACTCCATCGTACTACAGCTCTGCTTGAGAGTCTGGCCCAAAAAAATAACTTATCGAAGTGTAAAAACAAAGAGTGAACATTAGGTGTTGGATCTACCCACTCCAATTCAGGGTCACCTAAATTCATTTTTAAATAATTTTGTCATCAGAAGGTTCCTTATGATTTATTATTAATGTCCTCAAACGAATAAATATTAGAAGGTAAATATGGCTTACAAAGATGAAATTCAAATTTTACGAATAATTCCTTGTTGACAGACGACAGTTGTAAATATTTTGCTGTCAAAACTCAAAGTCAATGTTACGTTCGAAAAGCAAATATTTTTTACAACATAGATAATTTTAAAGATATTTAAACGTGTAATAAATTAGATTTAATAAATTTAAAGAATATTGTAGAATTGAGGCCAATCGTGGCGGAGGGGCACAAGCATGTGACTGTAAGGCGACAGGTCGTTGAATTTCGCCATGCAATACGCAATTTTTCCAGAATTCGGTGAAAAATGGGAAACGCAATATCTTAACACTAGGTTCCCTCTGCCTACCTGGCTCTGTGCGGAATACAGAGTGAAGCTAAAAAAAATAGAACTAATACTGCCACATTATTTTATAAAGCCTTCATTAAAATAATATCAATTTTTATAATAATATTTTAGGCGTGCGAAAAAAAAGTTCAACCGGGAATTACGAAGCTGACGTGGACTTCAACTATGTCTGATGCATATATTGCGGATTGTGTAACTGAAATTGGTGAAGTTAGTAATTCATATAAATATATACAATACGGTCAGTAAATATTATTATTCATTGAAATTTGTGAAAGTAGAACTCCAAAGCTTAAAGGTGTTACAGAATTGGTTCTAAAGCTTGGCTCTGTGTCCATTTTACTTTAAGAAGGAAAACGTATAAGGGGAAAAGTAAAATATTGTTCTTTTCATAGTAGCTTCATTTTTAAAAAATATCTGAATATTATTTTAATTAAAATAGATGTACCTAGGTGATAAAAAAATATTTTTATAAAAATAAAAACCGGTTAAAAATTAAAATATTTTATAACTCATAACAATATTTATTACAGTTACAAGATTTTCTTACAACCTATAAAAATAGTAACATTAACTTAGTTAAACTGATGGAGAGAATATGTGACACCCCTCTTATAGAATTCGACATTTACAATGTATTTGAAATTAAAGTCCTTAGAACTAAAATCAGAGAAATGCAAGAAAAAGCCGCCTTGAAAATATTAGATATGTATAAAGAAATCATAACATACATCATTATTGTTTATGAAGGATTTGAAGCATATATCACTCAAGTATGTTTTTTTTTTGGACAATTTTTTTTAAGTTGACGTAGATTTGACGAAGAATTAAATTTATTACTCACATTGGGCATAAATTTCAGATGGCTGATCATTGGATAAAATATGTAAGACGATTTGATCGTCTATTTGAAGATGCGCTACGTTTAGCTATTAAAGCTACAATGCAAAATATGTACAAATGTGTACATGGTGATGGTATGTACCTAGCTGTATTGATAATTAACATTATTGTGCTAATTATATTTATAGATAACTAAAATTTTATTTTAGGTACAATGGCCCCGTCTCCTCTGATAAAAATGAGTTTATACTTAACTGGTAGAAATATTACGTATGAACCAAATAACAATGAATTAAAACAAACTTTTAACACTATTCTCGAAGAAATCATTCACGTAACAAGCACTATCCCAAGATTTTATGAAAAGTTTGGATTACCCGCTGGTGGTCTCAAGAAATTTAAAGATGTTATACAAACCGACGTAGATAGTAATAAATTGCAATCATTAATAGATACAGGTAATGTTTACAGAATCAGTTATCAGTAGCTTAAAAAAATTTACAAGTTAGTTTGGAATACCTTATGGATAGATTAAGAGCCAAACCAAGCCAGACCTTCGTCACGTTATAAACACTGAAAGTTCTTGTGCACAAACACCCAAGATCGGTAAGCACTATTAGGAAATATGGGTTGGAGGGCTCTGGCGGTTTTTAGATAAAAAATAGTTAACTAACTTTCGTAAAATTATAAAAATCATTTTTCTATATTTGTTCGGGAATAATATTAAGATGGTTTTCACTTTTAAGCTCTTGTACACCTCTAAACCCTAGTAAGATATACGCGCTTACGTAATTTACGTAATGAAAATAATGAGATTTCTTTCTTAATATTTTAGAAATAGAATTTAATATTACTCTCATAAATGACCATATACAAATGTGGGATCCATACTCGCATATTTGGAAAGTCAATAAAGATGAGTATATGGCAAAATATCGCGATGAAAATCATACTGCGACTGATTTTGAGGAACTCATCATAAGCTATAACAATCTTGCCAATACTGTACAAATACAGGAAACTATTAACCAGGTTACTTGATAATTAGATAATAATATCATTAATTTTATAACTGACATAATCTTAAATAATATTTTACATACAATTCCAGATTCACTTTATTACCCTTAACTCGAGTGAACTTAAAAAATCAATTATAGCCCACTGCTTGGAGTGGCAAACTAAATTGGGAGAATTGCTGCGAAAAATAACAGAATGTGATATTGATGTTGTGTACGCATATGTAGATAGAAGTAGCACAGAAGCAATGACTGTGTGTATATTTCGAGACAACATACTATTGCAGACAATATATTTGATAGATAAATATTTCTAGATCGAATTCATGATTTTAAATTTCAGATGCCTTCTGATTTGAAAGAACTAGCCTCAGCGATAGCAACATATGAACGACTAATATCTGAAATACCAGTTGTGGAAAAAACCTTTCCACCTATTACGGATAAAATGGTAACACTGGGTAAGGGCTTGTCTGTTGAATATTTATCTGCTGTGCTTATGAAAGCAAGTGTATGATTCACAAGTATCTAATTACGTCGCTAATGACGCGTTTGTATGGAGAATACACGAATGGCATTGTAATGTAAAAAAGAGACAATATTACACAATAAAAGAATGCTTGTCTAAAAGAGATCCAGTTAAAATACTGCCTTCAATTATAAAATAAAAAACAATATTTACATAGATCGATATTAGTATCAGAATTTATGTTTCACAAATTGATTTAATAAAATTGATTACTACTTTTACTTAGGTATGTCAAATACGAACATAGATTTAAGTAGTGCAATTTTGTTACAGCTAAATTTGAAGTCGAAGTAGGCTCAGATATGTCAGGTCGACATGAAAATATTCCCGTAGTTTGGACCGAATATCTAGCACTTTTAGAAGAGGCCAAAAAAGCACTAGAAGCCAATAAAGACAAATTTAAAACGGAACTTTTGGAAAGAGCTGAGGTACATACATGTATATATACAAATAATTTTAAATAGGCAAACGTTAACGGGAAGTACAACCTAATAAAATTAGACTATAGACAGACAGACAACAAAGTGGTCCTATAATGGTTCCGTTGTTACCTTTTGAGGTACGGAAACCTAAAAATACGAAAATAATCAACTTCTCTATTACTTTATACACGCATCTCAAGAAATGTGACATTTAATTCTTTACCGAGCTACCAACAGTATGGCATTAACATTATAGTTGTTTGTGCCACCACAATTAAGTTTTTTTCATTTGACCATGTGAGCGAGGCCATAATAAAAAGTTTCTACTTGATAATTAAATGTTTCACAATGTAGTTAGTAAACGTGTATCTAACTATAGTCTAGCATATATGTAGGTTTTCAAAGAAGCAGCGAAAGATTTTTGCGAAGACTTTTATAAATCCGCTCCATGTGGTGCTGATGTATCAGGCAAAGATGCTTTAGCGCAGCTAAAAGCATTTAGAGAACAACTCAACGCACTCAGAGCTGAAGAGCAACAGATAAGAGATGGGCTTGCTGTATTTAATTTGACGTAATTTAATCTTGTATCTTTGTTTAGCTTTACGTTTCCCGCAGGGATATCCTACAGGAAAAACCTAATGTTGAGACAATCCGCTTACCCTAAGTATCTTTTTTTCGCCGAACTGTACTGTGTGTTAAATCTCGGGACGCCACGGCGGGATTTGTTTTCAGCAAAGCGAGGAAATGAAAATAATTTATTTCCCTCAATGCGAATCGAACTCACAATCGTCATAGTCAGACACTACGCCACGATATCCTCAGAAATCTTTATATATATATAACAGATATAAATCGATATGTGGTAATAGGCAATTAAATGTTAAAAATTACTTATTATTAGAACACCGGTGAATCTGGACTTACAAAAGATGGAGAAAGAGCTAGAAAAACTAGAAGAAGTGTGGGGATTTGTATTTCAATGGGAGGAGTCGTGGGAAAAATATAAAACTCAAACATTTTGGGAAATGGAAACGGATGAAATGGAAGATAATGTTATGTATTTATTCAGGTAAGTCAAGTATAAAGTCAAGTACAATTTCTAAACAACATTTGAGTTATAATGATGAATATTTATTATTATGAATACTTTCAGAAATTTCAATCGACTTTCTCGTCAGCTTAAAGATAAAGGATGGGATATTATTGACACAACGCGCGTCAAAGTCGATGCGTTTCGGCGAACACTACCTTTAATTGGAGACTTAAAAAATCCTTGTATGAGAGAACGCCATTGGGATAGAATAAAAAATGTTATGGGCGTGTAAGTGTAAATAATATTAAAATTGATTAAAATATTATAGTTTATTTTTATTTCTATTACAACTAATATTCCTTCAAATTTATTAAATAGTGAATTTGATCAAAATTCTGAAGATTTTAAACTAGAAGTGATAATGCGACTCAATTTCCAAGCATATGCTGAAGACATTGCAGAAATATCCAATGCTGCAACAATGGAACTGAATATCGAAAATGGTCTTAAAGCCATTAGAGAAGTATGGAAAGCTACCACATATGAAATGCAACATCACAAAGGTGAAATGTATAAGATTAAAAACGTGGAAGATGTTATGCAGGTTCATAAAAATTGATACACTTTTTGATACTTCCACATACTTAAAGCAGTGCTGACAGTGGAAAAATAAATAAAACATACCGTTCTCTAATAATTCTAAGAACTGTTGAACGGCGGAGTTTAACGCTGCAAACTATCTTATGCTCGCTACCTTTATGTACATTTTCATTTTTCAAGTGCACGTGTGAGTGCGTCACTTGAGTATAAGTACTTATTGCTAATCAAAAAAATATATTATTTAGTTCCTTGAAGACCATCAAGTACAACTTGCCTCCATGAAATCAACCAAATATGTAGAACCGTTTATCAAAGAAGTTGATTATTGGGAAAAGTCTTTAGGATATGTAGCTGAGTGTATAGAGGTAAATTTAAATAATAAAATAAACGATTCAAATAATCAGTGCTGAATGTTGATAATTTAAAATATCTTATTTATGATATTTATAAACAGATCTCGTTACAAGTGCAACGACGTTATTTGTACCTTGAGAATATTTTTAGTGGTGAAGACATTAGAAAACAATTGCCAAATGAAGTGAAAGTATTTGACGCCCTAACAAAAGATTGGACTGAAGTTACTAGCAAGTAAAGCATATCATTTGTATTTCAAAAATTAGGTACCAATGCCACTAAACAAGAAATATTCTAATTTTTCGATGATTTTTAGTATGTTTGCCGGTACTAACGCAATAGAAGCATGTCTATATAAACCAGCTCCATATTTATTTAATAAGCTTAATGCAATGGTTGATAATTTAGATGGTATATTGAGAGCATTAGAAAAATATTTAGAAACAAAGCGTCAACTATTTCCAAGGTTTTATTTTATTTCAAATGATGATCTGTTAGAAATCTTGGGAAATTCAAAGAAACCACAGCTAATTCAAGTGCATTTAAAAAAATTATTCGACAATGTGAATAAAATAAGAATTGATAAGGTATGTCTTGTATGTTTAACTATAACTATATCATATAAATACGTAGTCTATATACGTAATATGTATATTTAAGCAACTATTATTTTTAAAAAAACATAAGACGTTTAAGAAAACAAGTTTCCTCCAATTTTTGGTAACAATATAATTACATATAGTCATGTATATATAATTACTTAAATAATATTATTTTTTACTTTATATAAAGAGCACAATCCCAAATAAAATGGTACTTATACATGAATCGGTGTATTTTTAAAATAAATGTTATTATTTCATAATATGGCAACATGTTAAATGTCAAATATTTAAATTTCAAAATATCGTGCTCAGCTGCCGGCTGGCCTTTGTTTACGTGCTTTTTGATTACAAATTATTGGTCACGGTTAGTTTTGGCTTCAAAAGTGTTAAAGTGTGTTTAATAATAAATTATGGAAGAAGAAGATATAGTAAAAAATTGTCACTATGTACCTTTGAGCAGCTTGGTGAGTAAAATGTTTGATATACTTGTACATGAACATAACCATAACCTTTGATATATTTATTGCTTAGTTTTCAAATTTATTTATTATGCTGTTCTATATTTAACTTGCAGCAAAAAGCTATGAATTTGCTAGAAAATCCTTATCGGGAACCGGATAAGCGTTGCAAACGTAACTTAGTTCATTTACAAACAAACAGAAGCTTATACGATTCAGAAAATAGAAAGAAAAAGTGGAGAAATGCATTTCAGATAGCCTTGAGACGTGCTATATATTCTCATGATTGGGATAGGCTCGTTTATTTATTGAAAAAGTCTCCTATATGGGAACATTCCTCTAAGAGACCAGAAGAAATGCATATATATTTGAGAGTGAGTATAGTTCAATATCCAAAATATATATATTAAGCTAATTAATGCTATAATTAACCTGAAAATGCAACTACATCTTCAATTATTACATAAATCCATGCAAATCAGAGTCATAGTCAGGCACCTAGGATTTAGTACTTACAAAAGTTTTTAAAAAAATTTTTTGTGCTTGGACTCATTTTGTATGAAAAAAGATAAGTTTTGATAATCAACATTTTGTTTTAGATATGGAACCCTAAAAAGTTATTAAAAATATTTTAGTTAAAGTATTTTTTTTTGTTTCAATGTATTATAATAAAAAAATATTTTTTTCAGGCAATGACTATTTTGTTAATGTATCATCCTTCAGCAAAAGCTCAGCTACTATTAAATGATTATTTACATTTGGTACTTTCTTGTCGCTCTGATCAAGATAAAAAGGCTGTATATAAAGTACTATTAACCTTACAAGACAAGATTTATGGCAGATAGTTTTAATCTATACTAATATTATAAATTATTATTGTTATACTCCGAGTATTACTAATCACACATTAAAGTATTATAAAATAAAAATTTAGTTCTTTCACTATTGCCTGTCCCACTATTGTATCCCACCACTCAACACAAACCCCAAAAATGTTATTTTTGCAGTCTACTTATTAAAAAATTATATTATTGTTTTAAATATACAAGTAAATAAATATTCTAATCTACCAACGTAATTTATAATTTTTAATAAAAGGTATGGAAAAATAAAGTAACTTTTTGGTGCCTCTTGGTAAGTTTACTGTCTTGTTAGGTTTGTTGGTTTGCAAATTAATCTATTTATATGGTATATTTTTTTTTAGTTACACATTAATGTATTAATAAGTATGTGTATGATTTGTTACTTAGCATATAATTTCTTTTAGAATGCCGTTGGATTACCTGTAGCTAAAGCGATGATGTCAGACGATGGGGAGTGTATAGAATGGAAATATAATCTAGTCTTAGATGGTCCAGCTGAAATATGGCTGCTAGGTTTAGAACACACTATGAGAGTTGTTTTAAGAGAGGTGGGTTTCTATAGGTTTCTATGGGTTTATCTTTTCATTTTAATCTCTTCAGTAGAATAGTAATAGTTCTGGCAATTCAATATCAATGAATATTAAGCTAATTTTGACGTTTTTTGTATGCGCAGAACATGGAAAATTAAGTTTTGTGTAGATAGTTCTTCTCTGTCTCCCTTCAAAATGACAATAATAACAATATAAGAAAATATAATGTTATTATCTTCTTATTTGTGCAAAAAAGTATTATATCATTAGTATTAGATATTATATAAGGACCGTTTATTGTAGCAACTAATACTGACAAGAGCGGCATTGAGAAAGTGTAGATATCAGAGAGAAATTTGGATAAATGATTGGCCAGGTCAGCTGGGCATCACTAGTAGTAAGGTAAATTTTTACTATAAAATCATAACATACTTTAAAAAAATGTTACATACCAAAAGTAGATTTTTGAAACTAATTGGCTATGTAGAAATCCTGGGCGTGTATGTTAGTATGTTTTAGCACGTTTTACGAATGAGTCTATGCGGCCTTATACCTATGGTATTTATTTTACTTAAATACATGAGATTTATATAATAAGAACTTCATTTTGAGGATTTGTTAGCAATAAGTTCGACATTCATATTTATGTTTTGACTACCTATAGGTAATTTGAATACCTTAATCGCATTTTGATTGTAATGAAAAGTCAAAACAAGCTAACAATACCGGTTTTTTGTCTAGAAATACGCAAAGTATATCCGATTAGAGCTGGAAATTTGTGTGACTTGTCAATATACTGCTTTTCTTTTTAGCTTCACCCTACATCATGCATATTGCAGGGCACACAGGAACCTAGTGCTCCTCAAATTTTCCCCCCCTTTTTTTAGTTGTTGTATGTATGTTGAGTTGCGGAACTTAATGCCGCGATTTTTATTCTTACCACAGCGAAGAAATGTAAATATCTTATGCCCCGAGTGGGAGTCGAATCTACAACCGCCGCGCTTACGGTTAGAAACTATACCATTGCGCCAATGGGGTCTCGCTTAGAGCCCTCGTAAAATATGTAATCTTAAAAAAACAAGTCGTACATTATTAAGTTATTAATAAAAATTAAGTTATTAGTACAGAAAGTGAAACTAAAGTGGTTACTAGATTCAATGGACATCTGATTGCACGAGAACATTATGTCGTTGTGAGATTATGAAAGAAAAGAAGCCTTTGAAGAGGTTGCGTAAGAAACAAAATCAGATTTTAGCCACGTTACAGGCTATGTCTCGAAAGGAGATATCTAAGATATTGAGATGTAAAGTGAACGCCCTGTGCGTTATTGAGATACACTCTAGGGATACTGTCGACAGGATGTATAAAATGGGTTAGTTTTAGTTTTTAATATCGGGTTTAATTCAATTTGGTGGAAGTCTGACTTGTTTTTTTTTCTAAATGTATCTATTATTAATTTAAAGATATTTTAAAAGTTTTTTTACTTATATGACATTTCTTCATTTGCAATTTTCGGAACTCCCCATTCATTTGGTTGTTTTCCCACTCGTGGTTATAAATTATTTCTATTAGGTACATCGCTCTTGCAAGATCTAGTGCAGCGTTGAGTTATGACAATCAACATGGAGTATTACTTGACATTAGGTTATTTTTGCCTATCCCGAACAACCTGCGCCGGAAGCGGAAGAAAACATTATTCATTTGATTCACCAATGGCAATACCTAATAGTTTTTTTGTTTTATCCTATAATTAAATGCCTTGTAAGGGCTATGTACCTTACAACCATGATGATTTAAAATAATATTTAATTTTAAAAAAATATCACAGGATGTATGTCAGTAACGGCATTTGAATGGTTCTCTCAACTAAAGTTTTATTGGGACCGTGAAAGAGAAGATTGCTATATACGACAAACTAACACTAACTCTGTCTACACATACGAATATATTGGCAATTCTGGACGTTTGGTTATTACTCCTTTGACTGACAGGTAGTGTTTTTTAAAATATTTTTATTTATTTAGTGACAAAACACCTCTTTCTTGTGTTTTTAATTTTATTTTGGAATTTTTTTTCAATAATCTAATTTGCTTAAAAATATAATCATCTATTTAGCATTATTGACCTACGAAAATATTTTTTAAAGTTTAAATTTAAGGTTAATTAATTATAAACAAAGTACTAAATAAAAAGTTTTACAAACAAAAATAGATGTTACATTACTCTCACAACTGCCCTACATCTATTCCGTGGAGGGAGTCCCCAAGGTCCGGCCGGTACTGGCAAAACGGAGACCACCAAGGACCTTGGCAGGGCGTTGGCACGATGGGTGGTCGTTACTAATTGTTCAGATGGACTTGATTATAAAAGCATGGCGAAGTGTTTTGCAGGTAGATTGTAGTAATTTTATTTCTATAGATAATTAAACAATTTAAGACCCATACGATCTTTTTTTTTCTTAAAAAGGGATTTTTCTTTCTTAAGTGTATTTTAACATTTTAAAAAATTAAATTATTTAATACGTATTATAAATCCGCTGTATCCCGCACACAACNTTTGCCTATCCCGAACAACGTTCGCGGGATTTGATTCACCAATGGCAATACCTAGTAGTTTTTTTGGTTTATCTTGTAATTAAGTAAATGCCTTATAAGGTATTATATGTAGGTACCTTACAACCATGAAGATTTAAAATAATATTTAATTTTTAAAAAATATCACAGGATGTATGTCAGTAACGGCATTTGAATGGTTCTCTCAACTAAAGTTTTATTGGGACCGTGAAAGAGAAGACTGCTATATACGACAAACTAACACTAACTCTGTCTACACATACGAATATATTGGCAATTCTGGACGTTTGGTTATTACTCCTTTGACTGATAGGTAGTGTTTTTTAAATATTTTTAGTTACTTAGTGACAAAACACTTCTTTCTTGGGTTTTTAATTTTATTGTAGAGATTGTTTCAAGTAATCTAATTATTAGAATCACAAAACGGTACGCAAAAGACTTCATTGCCATCACGTTAATTCAGCCACTTTCCAACTGTGCTACGATGACTGTTCATGACAAAATTTCTAATTGACGTCTATTTTATGCATACCTAGTCTATTTTTTAAAATTAGTTCAATTGAGTGTACGTAAGTTGTATTCGTAAAACAATTAAGATGTTTAAATATTCATAATCGTCCATTTAGCATTTTTGACCTAGGAAAATATTTTTGAGTTTAAATGTTAGGTTAATTAATTATAAACAAAGTACTAAATTAAAAGTTTTGCAAACAAAAATAGATGTTATATTACTCTCACAACTGCCCTACATCTATTCCGTGGGGGAAGTCCCCAAGGCCCGGCCGGTACTGGCAAAACGGAGACCACCAAGGACCTTGGCAGGGCGTTGGCACGATGGGTGGTCGTTACTAATTGTTCAGATGGACTTGATTATAAAAGCATGGCGAAGTGTTTTGCAGGTAGATTGTAGTAATTTTATTTCTATAGATAATTAAACAATTTAAGACCCATACGATCTTTTTTTTTCTTAAAAAGGGATTTTTCTTTCTTAAGTGTATTTTAACATTTTAAAAAATTAAATTATTTAATACGTATTATAAATCCGCTGTATCCCGCACACAACAGGGTAGGTAGAGGGAACCTAGTGTTAAGACACTCCGTTTCCACTTTCTGTCAAATTCTGGAGGCATTGCGTGTTAAGTGGCAGAACTCAACGTCGCGCTTTGCCTCTACACCAGAACGAACAAAAAGGAAATATAAACGTAAATATATTTCACTTCCTGGAGTGGGAATCGAACTCACAACCATCGCGTTACAGTCACACCCTTGTGCCACTGCGCCACGACGGCCTCAATCATCGTCATACGTCAATACATATTGTAGATGCGTAACCAAAATGCAGAAAATACTTTGAATAAAATCATTTATTAGGTATAGCCCAAAGCGGATGCTGGGGTTGTTTTGACGAGTTCAATCGCATCAACATTGAAGTTTTATCAGTAGTTGCT
Organism: Heliconius cydno galanthus; assembly: GCA_036379175.1. Taxonomy (NCBI): domain Eukaryota; kingdom Metazoa; phylum Arthropoda; class Insecta; order Lepidoptera; family Nymphalidae; genus Heliconius; species Heliconius cydno. The sequence goes on from JAKRZM010001272.1 coordinate 145,566, forward strand.
CAACAAATTCTAGCTGTTCTACTAGCGCTATCTTTGAACCAAAAACGATTTATGTTTGAAGGCTCCGATATTAAATTAGATGGGAATTGTGGGATTTTTATTACAATGAATCCTGGGTGAGTGAGAAAATATTTTGTTATTTAAAGTATCTAAAAAATAGTTTCAAATTGGATAATTGAAGCACACTAATTACATTTTTTTCCCCTTATTTGTGGGTACATTTGATTTCCTTTTAGAAAGTAATCCAGTTTTTGGTATTTGGTCTTTTAAAAAATTACGTATTCTTATATGAAGTTTTTTCTTATAAATTTCAGTTACGCTGGTCGTACGGAATTACCAGATAATTTAAAGTCTATGTTTCGGCCTATCGCTATGTGTGTACCTGATTCACTTATTATAGCGGAAAATACTTTATTCTCTGATGGGTTTACAGCTTATAAAATAAATGCGAAAAAGGTAAATAACCGCGTTTTACAGTGTAAACTTCTATTATTTAAGTATCTCCCGACAAAGAAAACTAATGGGTGACAAAACAATGTAGGCATCTTTAATTTCCCACATTTTAGATGTTTTTAACCGACTTCAAAAAGAAGGAGGTTATCAATTCGACTGTATTTTTTTTTAATTCTACCATTTATATTTTTTTTATTTGATAAAATTGAAAAACTGTAAACGCAATGGTTGTAGATTTAATCTTTATTCAGGGGAATTATTATATTAAAATTCTTAATTTAATTTCAAGATTTAAATATATCTAATATTTTTTTATATAAAATCTATAACTTAAAAAATTTAGGTGTTCACACTGTACCAATTGGCAATGCAGCAGCTGTCAAAGCAGGATCACTACGATTTTGGCCTAAGATCAATGGTGGCTTTGCTTAGATACGCCGGCGTTAAACGCCGAGCTTACCCCAATTTACCTGAACAAGAGGTCATTGTGTTTTTATATAATTTTATAATGTAAAAGTAGGTAGTCTTTGTTTTATTTTTATTTTCTTCAAAAAAGATATACCTAAATTGTATACTTGCATCTCCTGCATCTGCATACCTACATGTATAATTCAAATTAAAAAAATAATAAGATTAAAAAATTACTTAATATCTGCTGTATCCCGCACATAGCAGGGTAGGTAGAGAGAACCTAGTGTCAAACACTCCAAAAAATGTTAAAAATGTTAAAAATGTTCTTAAAAAACAATTACCTAAATTACCTACTACATCGTACATGTGCTCTAGCGTAAGTGAATAATATAAAAAAACCTATTAAAAATTCTGAGACCTTCGTGGCACAGTGAGACTGCTTCTGATTAGTAATACAAAACTATACAGATGGTGATCCTAGCCATGCGCGACATGAACGTAGCACGGTTAACAGCAAAAGACGTGCCTCTCTTCGACGGCATCATGAGAGATATATTCCCGGATGTGGAGATACCTACACTAGATTACGATATGCTGGAGACGGCAATCTCTGCCGAGATGAGATTGTTAACTTTGCAGCCAGTTAAGGCGGCGTTGCACAAAGTTATACAGACGTATGAGACTAAAGTAAGTAAGAATTAAGTAAGTAGCTAGATTGTGTTATTTATGATTGGAATAGTTGAAATAAATATCTAAATATTTTTAGATTAAACGTAATTTATTATAAATAAAAATATATAATATATTTTATATATTATCTGGGAAAGATTAATTAATTAAAGTGAATTAAAAAAATTCGATGGTGTGTGGTGGTGTTTTAATATTTTGCCCTACTATATGTATATGAAAAATAACTCTCATAGAAGTTATTCCAAAAATTTTTATAGAATTCGCGTCACTCAAGCATTCTGCTAGGTGATACTAACACAGCGAAAACAGTCTCCTGGAAGATGTTAGCAGCGACGCTAAGTAGGCTGCACAGGGAAAAGGTACCGGGCTTCGAGAACGTGCAAGTGTACCCGATGAACCCGAAATCTTTGAC
>JAKRZM010001272.1:148383-185509 GCA_036379175.1 Heliconius cydno galanthus
ATGAAGTGTGTTAACACTAGGTTACCTTTGCTTACCCTGTGGTAAGCGAGAAACAGCGTGAAGCTGATTTAATTTAATTTTAACTCGTTACCAAAACTATGAAAATATTAAATATTTCATTTCCTCGAGTGGGAGTCGAAACCACACCCTGTTGCCCGTTGAGCCCATGCACCATGATATACCTCATTATGTTCATTTGTTACAATTTTAGTTACATACTTATACAAATTGTAGATTAATTTGGTCAGTCTGTGCCACTTTAGAAGAAGAATCCCGTAAGAAATTAGACAATTGGATAAGAGAGCATGAAGGAATCTTCCCTTTAAAAGATACGGTATACGATTACTATGTGGATGAAAGATTAAGGCAATTTAAACCTTGGGAGGATAAATTACCTGATAATTGGAAATTTAATCCTAAGTAAGAATAATTGATATTATTTTGCGTAATAAAAATTTTCTTTGTTGTTTGTGATTTTTTGTACGTTAATCTTTGTCTAGCCACAAAGACTGAGATATGGATTTTCCACGTGGCAATGCTTATCTTTAAGTGAATAGATAGTGGAAAACAGACTGACATAATATGATTAAGTTTTTCACATTATAAATGTTTTCACATATAATAATAGTGAAATAAAATTTACGGTCTATGTAGTTTTTCTAACTGAATTTTATTATTTGTCCTTTCAGTGCAGGCTTCCACAACATCCTGGTGCCCACAGTAGAGTTCATTAGAGTACAAATGGTCGGCCTGGAAGTCGTTAAGGCAGGTCACGGTTTACTGGTAGGCGGGCCCACCGGTACTGGCAAGACTTGCTTGTTGCAAGGCACATTGGCTAGTCTGGATCGGGATAGGTTCGAGTTTATAATTATATTGCTAGAAAATACTATTACGTAGCATGTGGAATTCACATTCCAAAAGTAATCGAAAAACAGTGTGTCGAAATTGGGTGAAAAGTTAAGTTATTTTTATTTAAAGCAGAGAGCAGTAGTGTTAGTGTTTTTATTTTATTAATTTTAGTTTTTTTTACTTTAACTATTAGATTGGTCAAATTAATAAACTTGCTAATAAACTGAGATGTTCTTGTACTACATATATTTGATGGTTCTATCTTTGAGGAAGCTGTAACAAAATGGAATCTGTTAATAATAATATAATAGGAACTGTGCTGAAATTCTTTTTTTTTCTTTAAATACAATTTTAGATACAGCACGCAAATTATCAATATGTCCGCGCAAACCACTGCGGCTAACGTTCAAGACATTATAGAAGCGCGTCTTGAGAAGAGGACCAAAGGAAATTATGTACCTGCTGGAGGTTACTAGAAATATATTATTAAAACAATATATTTGAACTGCTACTTAGTATTTATTTTATTTTTCAGTTTTGTTCCGTATAGTGCTGGGTAGATAAAGAGAACCCTAAGACACTACGTTCTCCAGTTTGCTTTATTTTTTCGTTTTTCTTTTTATTCTATTCTGTTATTTTTCTGATTACCACAAATTAACTATAATATCAGGTAAAAAGATGATAGCATTCATGGACGATATAAACATGCCGGTGCGAGATGAGTACGGGTCCCAGCCTCCATTGGAGCTGGTACGTCTGTGGTATGACTACGGTTACTGGTTCGATAGACAGAAGCAGTGGAGGAAAAATGTTAAGGTAAGGAGGAATACCCATACTAGATTTATGAGATATGACATGTTGAATTTTAGTGGATATATATATTCCTCTAATTGTGGCATAGTGCCTTAGTGCCTGGCTTTAATTGCTACAATGGTGGGTACGATACCTCCCCAGAGAAATAAAACATAATACGTAATATATTATCTGTTCATTTACTCCAGGACATGGTACTTTGCGGTGCAGCGGGACCTCCCGGAGGTGCCAGATCCCCTCTGCCACCACGCTTGCTCTCATGTTTCCACGCTTTCTTCCTCCCCCCACCCACACAACAACAACTGATCAAGATATTTGGTACGATGCTCTCTCAGCATTTACAGGAGTTTGACGAAGAGACTAAAACAGTTGGTAGGTCTTTGGACTATTAATAATAGAGCTTATTTCTTTTTTCTGCACAGAGAGGGCGGGGGTCCAGGGTGGGTTTCAGGGTAGTGAGAACCTGATGTCAAGACGTTCCGTTCGTAATTTTGCGCTTGAATGGCCTTAAAATAAGAAAAGTAACATCTTTATCTATATATATAAAATGGAAAGGTCACTCACTCATCACGAAATCTTAGAAACTACATATGCTAGGAATCTCAAATTTTGCATAGGAGTTATTTATAGGACGTAGGTGCTCGCTAAGACGGGAATTTGATTTATTCGACTTCTAAGGGGTTGTTTTTGGGATCGAAAGTTTGTATGAAACCTCGTTACTACAAATCGTGTCTCAAATTTTGCATAGACGTCACTAGGACGTAGCCATGGAGACAGAAATTAATAATAACATAGTTCACGCGGGTGAAACCGCGAGCGGGCCGCTAGTTATGTATATAACTAACAAATAACAATTCCTAATTCCTATAACATTAATGCCTATAACATTAAAAAGCTGTGTTTTTAGGTAAAATCGTTATGACAGCCACTATTGATACGTTCAATAATATAGTGGCCAAGTTACTGCCGACGCCCAGTAAAATGCACTACCTCTTCAATTTGAGAGACATATCTAAAATATTTCAGGTAAGCATAAAACATACTTACGTAAACTGCAAATATTAAAAAATATTGCGAAATAAATAGTTATAAAATGTCCTGTAAAAATATTAAAATATTAAATAATAATAATAATACTACGTAAATAATTACAGGGACTATTAAGAAGTAACAAGGATTATCAAAACACAAAGCCTCGTTTCCTCAGATTGTGGGTACACGAGTGTTTTAGAGTGTTTTGTGATCGACTCACAGAGGAGAAGTATGTACTTATTAAATATAAGTATAATGGTGTATATTTGATATATATATAATTTTATAATTATCAAAACATTTTCTACGAATTATCTCTCATAATGTCTTATGTCTAGAAGCAAACTTGATTATACGAATTTCGATACATGGAAGGAATAAAGAGTAAGGCTTTGCCCATACATATATGTATGAAATAAAAATTAGAACTGAGTAAAATAAATTCAAATGCTTTTTTTTCATGAGATAAATAACATAGGTATTTTTAAATGTAAGCAGAAACTTCGAAAAAAGTTTTAGCAAGCCTACAATTTACAGGTTTAAATCCTGCTAAATATAATTTTTTATACGTTTTTAAATATTGCAACAGTTTATTTATCCCCTATCTAAATTAGTTAAAATACGAAAGTAATTTCTATTATAGAGATCGTGATTGGTTCATGAACCAAATGAGCGATATGCTCGGCAAACATTTTGAACTTACTTTCCATGCCCTTTGCCCTTCCAAGAGTCCACCGATTTTTGGACATTTTCTCAATCCTTTTGAAGTTTACGATGATTTGAATGATCCTATTGCGCTGAGAAGGTAATCTGGACTGTGTTATTTATTTATTTATTTGTCTTGTTTAGCTTTACGTTGTATCCGGCACATAGCAGGGTAGGCAGAGGGAACCTGGGAATATAGTGTTAAGGCACTCAATTTCTATTAAGAAACTTCTGTTTCTCACTTTCGGAGACGAATTCTAGAGACGACTTCTATTTCCTCGAATAGGGATCGTACCCACAACCTTTATTGGTAATTACATATTGTTTTTTTTTTTAAATATTAGTGAACCCCCGTGAATGTCGTTAGTTTATTATACTCAAATATCGATTCGTCTATTATTATGTGACAAACATATAAATATTTAAAATATATTTTACAAAAATACAGATATATAACAAATCAACTAGAAGAATACAACAGTTGTCCAGGCGTAGTAAAAATGGACCTGGTATTGTTCAAAGACGCCATAGAGCACATTTGTCGTATTGTCAGAGTTATATCGCAGCCACGTGGTCACATGTTGTGTGTTGGGATCGGTTAGTTATTAATCATTTCTTAATAGATGCTATAGTAAAAAAATACTTTAAAATAGATATAACTACTGAAATAATTCAAAAATAATAATTAGTAATACCAAAAAATAAATTGTGCGTGTTACGTATAGACAAATTTGTGTGATGAAATTCTATTATCAAAAAAAGGAAAATAAATAGTGCAACGGGAGAGTTGTGAGTTGGATTTCTTCACTCTGGCAAATAATACGGCGTTGAGTTGTGCCACTCAACACGCAATGTCTCGAATTGGTAGTGCGTGGTAGTATTAATGGGTAGTCGTGGGGTAGGATTGTGTTGACACTAGGTTACCTCTGCCTACTCTGCTGTGTAATTGATATGTGATATTTGAATATACAGTCAGAATTGAACTTAAAGAAAATTAGCTTCGGTAGATAGAGGGTTTCTAAGACACTTGAACAATTTTTCTACATTTCTTAGGTGGTTCCGGACGACAAAGCTTGACTCGTATAGCGTCATACATTTGCGAATGTAACTCTTTCCAAGTTGTAGTCACTAAAACATATGGAATTAAAGACTTCAGAGAGGACTTGAAGGTTAAAATTATAATTGTTTAGATGTTTTATACTAATACCGTTATTATTTCAATATTCTGTCACGTTTTGTTTACAAATGACACTAATGTGTAGAAACATTATTATTCTATATTAAAGATAGTATCTTAACCTGTCGCATTTTTTTCGCGATACTACTCCGCGATGACTTCTATCTGGCCAATTTTTGGTTTATAATTAAATTATAAAAAATAGATACAAGCTAGATTTAACACAAAATGTGGTAGATGTTTTAAAATTTTCTATTCCTCTAAAGGTCCTCTACACCAGTTGCGGTGTCGATACAAAGAAAACGACATTCATTTTCTGCGATACACAAATAGTTGAGGAGACTTTTACGGAGATTGTTAATAATTTATTAAGTAGTGGAGAAGTCACTAATTTGTATAAGGCTGATGAATTTGAGGATGTTAGTTGTCCTGTCACTTTTTAATCTATTTTTTTTAATAATTTAGTAAGTGATATTTTGAAACAGAAGAGTAAAATGAAAAAAATATATACAGTTATTTTCACAACTGATAATCAAACCCACAATCATATACAATAACACACTATTCCACTGTACCTTTTGCATTGCATTAGAATAATTTATTTAAACATGACTCTACTAAATAGATAAAACAAGCTCTAGAGAAGCCAATGAAAGCAGCAAATCTGTTACAAACGGCGGAATCAGTTTACTTATTCTTAGTGGATCGTGTACGAGCTAACATGCATATTGTACTGTGCTTCAGCCCCATTGGAGATGAATTTAGGTATTATAGCCTTGACATATGAAAATAGTTTTTTAGATATTAAGAAAACTTTTAAAAAGTTTTTGTTTGCCATATTTTTTGTGATGTATTATTTACTTTTTTTTCTTTATTTTGCATACCATTTTATCTTTCAGTGTATTCAATGGTAATATTGTCGAGAAAATTAATGAGTTAAGCACCCTTTAATTGATGTACCAATAATGTAGATATACCTACAACGTGTTTTAGTTGCAACTATTTAATAGGAATTTAAATAATATTTTGGAATATTAATAACAGCTATAATAATAAATACCATGAGTACAACACAAATATTTGAGATTAATGTCGCTGACAATTTTTCAAAGCAGACAAAAAGCCTACTAACACCAGAGTAGACTTAGACAGAATAAAAAAAATGATTGCATATTTCGTCTAAACTTTGTTTATGATTACGTTTCCAGAAACCGTATACGTCAATATCCAGCTCTCATAAATGCGACTACCACAAATTGGTTTTTAGAGTGGCCAAGAGAAGCGCTTCTTGAAGTCGCGTACAAGTTTCTTGAAGGTGTAGAACTGCTTGCTTCTATCACTGGACAACGTGTATGTATAATATTGAACTTACAATCACTTATTCCTTAACATAATTTGCTGTATTTATAGGGGGGTTAAATTTTATTGGGCCAGGAAAATTATAGTAACTTTTATATTATTACTCCCTTATATTAATGATGTGTAAGCTTCACGCTTAGACTTCTTCAGATTTACTTTAATTTCTTTTTAATTTTAGTTTTAACTGTAATTTCTAACTGTACAATGTTGGTGGTGTTTTAAAACTTTAATCAATGTTTTAAAACGACACAAAATTTAATTAAATTCATTTCATCCAAGGTCCGTAGAAAAGAATCGGTAATAGAAAGCAGAGAGGATGCAATGAGAGCATCTGTAGCGTCTATAATGTCGCTAATACATTCGTCAGTCGGGAAGTACTCTGTTAAAATGTGNCTTTCGATTTTATATATATAGATGTGTAAGCTTCACGCTTAGACTTCTTCAGATTTACGCTTCAATCACTTCATTCATTTACATACTCAAATTTTAGTTTTAACTGTAATTTCTAACTGAACTTACTTAGTACAATGTTGGTGGTGTTTTAAAACTTTAATCAATGTTTTAAAACGACACAAAATTGAATTAAATTCATTTCATCCAAGGTCCGTAGAAAAGAATCGGTAATAGAAAGCAGAGAGGATGCAATGAGAGCATCTGTAGCGTCTATAATGTCGCTAATACATTCGTCAGTCGGGAAGTACTCTGTTAAAATGTGGAGAGAGATGAGAAGGACTAATTACGTTACACCTACTAATTATCTTGAACTTGTGTCCGGATATAAGGAGTTAGTGTGTAGATTTATTTTTTATGTTTTGCTGATAGCTTTATTAAAATGTAGTTTTATTTTAGTTTTCAGCTCGATTTTCATTTACATATTTAACTTACTAGTAAAATAATTTTAAAATAACCTTTGATATACCTTCATAAAACAAGAGAGACGAGCTGTGGTATATAGTCAGGTTTATCTCAAATTTCAGTGTAATGTGTAGTTTTCATTATTTAATAGAATGCTGAGAACGAAGAGAATTGAAATAGCATTACAAGCCAATAAACTGAGAAACGGTTTGGGTAAAGTGGAGGAAACTACCAAGCTAGTTGGACAAATGTCAGAGGAGCTAGCTACTGCTAAGGTTAAGAAGAACATTTAATGTATAACATTTAAAAATATATTTTTTTATTTTTAGTTAAACTTTGCATTTTTGTGAGTGATCGCTAAAAGGTTGAGCCAGAAAAAAAGAAGTTTATATTTAGAGATCACTAAAAAATAATGATTTAGGGCTGGCTGACTACAATTCTTTATATATAACTTGTCAAGATGGTTTCACTCTAATATTGATTAACTTAATATAATAAATTTAACTGTAACTACAATATACATTAAAATTGAAATAGGAACAAGTAGCAGAATACACAGAACAATGTATAGAGTACATGGGCGTGATCAACGTGCAACAGCGCAACGCGGATGAGCAGCAGCGCAGCGTGGCCGCGCGCAGCAAGAAGACCCAGGAGGAGGAGGGCCAGTGCAAGAAGCTGGCGGACGCTGCCATGAGGGACCTGGCGAGTGCCATGCCGGCTCTGGAGGAGGCCGTAAAGGTAATATACTGCCAGGATGGTCCAAATGGCTAATTTGTACGTTATTGAGGCTGCGTGTGTCTATGGATGAAGTTATAGATAGAATGCGACAGGCGACAATGATGAGGGATTAAGTCCTTCCACCGAGGCGACATTTACATTACATAAATATTAAATACACTATGATGACATTATTTTTAGGAGTGCTCCTAGCGCCACAAATGGCTTAAGAAAAAGGAGATAGTTATATACAGTCTGATTTTTTATGAATTATTAGTATCTTGGAAAAGTTTATAGAAATAAGACTCATAAATATTCATTCACTAATGAAATAGAACCTTTTTTAAGTAGTGAAATTGATTTAATTTAAGTTTTTCCTGAGGTAGAAAAGCTGAGATTTTGTATTATTTTTAAAAAATAAAATAAAATGTTCACAGTCTTGTATTGAATTGTTCATAATATAAAATTTTATAGGCTTTAGATGCTTTAAATAAGAAAGATATAACCGAGGTGAAATCTTACGCAAAACCACCTCAAAAAGTCGAGATGGTTCTTGAAGCTGTGCTTATTTTGTTGCAAGTGAGTACAATTTTTCGTACATCGTATAAAATCTTTTGAAAAAAAATGGACGAATACTCAATATGACGCCAACTGATTTCGATTTTCTTTTTATTGGAAAGTATACACTTCAAAGGTAGTTTGATGGAAGTTTGGGTAAGTTCTATTATGAGATCCGGTTAAAATTCGGTTTTTTTTTTTAATTTAATCCATTTCAACATTTAGAAAGAGCCAACGTGGGCTGAAGCTAAACGTCAGCTCGGTGACCAATACTTCCTGGACAGATTGCGAGATTTTGACAAAGACAATATAGCGGATAAAACATTAAAGAAAATCGGTACTTACACAACTAAACCTGACTTTGATCCGGAAATAGTTGGCACTGTGTCGTTAGCCGCTAAGTCTTTGTGCTTGTGGGTTAGAGCTATTGAAAAGTATGGAAAAGTTTATAAGTAAGTGTTATTGTTTGAAGACTAATGTTTTCTATTGATTAAATGTTAATTTTTGTACGTAGCAGAATTTAAATCTGCTACGTACAAAAATTAACTTACTAACTAACTAACTATTAATTATGTTTTTAGCTTGTTCTAGCCTATTAAGCTATAGGTAAATATCATAGTTTAATTAGAAAGTTTTGTATTTATTTTTTTAAGGGTTTTTTATGTTTATGCTCAATTGTAAGTGTATATAATTATTATAAAATTACTATTTATATCGTGAGTTAATACACGATTAGAAGCTCGCCGTGGAATATCAATAGGCTAGAGATATGTTTTAATGTTATAGAACAGTATAATTATTTTCTTACACTACTATAAAAATTATCCTATTTCAACAATAGAATAGTAAAACCTAAAAAAGAGCGTCTTGAAGAAGCATTAGAATCTTTGCGAATGAAACAACAAATATTGGCTGAAGCTCGAGCTAAATTAAGAGAGTTAAGTGAGATGATAGCGCGTTTGCAAAAGGAATATGATGAGAAGGTAGCGCAAAAAGAGGAGTTGGAGAGGAAATCTAGGATGCTACAGCTTAAATTAGAGAGGGCAGAAGCTCTGATTACTGGACTTTCGGGTGAGTTGTTTTCAAATTCAAAATTTTTCACATCCATCCATTAGTTGCGGAGACTAAATAGACAAATTGTGAGTTTTAATTTGTGCCAAATTGTGCCAATATAAACATTTACAAACAAAATGCATATGTTAAATAATTTTAAAGTCATGAATATTGTAAATGGTTTTGAAATTTAAAATTTATTTATTTAGTACTCATACATCATTCAAATTCAAGAAGAATGTGTTTAAAATAATGAGGCTTAAATTTGTTATTAATTTATTATTTTACTAATAATATAAATATAGGTGAACGTGAAAGATGGGAGCTAACAGTGGAGCGCTTAGACAAAGAATTTGAGAATTTGCCCGGAGATTGTCTCATAGCTACCGGTTTCGTCGCGTATCTCGGTCCTTTCGTTTCCGAGTATCGAGAAGCGCTCATGGATGATTGGTTTAGAGAGGTACATGGATATTGCATCCTTTGTCTTATTCATATATTAGATATACTATTAGATTACTAAATTATATAAAAAGTAACGTTACCTATAAAATACTAACTAAAATTATCGTTTCTTAACCCAATTTATGTATGTCATAAATAGTGTATAACAAATAATTCATAAAGATAGGATAAATAATGACAAAAAGGAATCAGAGATTGTTGTATGTTATAATTTTATTGTAATCGTAATTAATTTTGTTATTATCTCTATGACCACCATCGCCGTTGTCAGTCTTATATTATCATACCTAATAGTTTGTGTAAGGTAAATTTGATAAAAAAGAGACCTTCGTGACGTAGGTCCATAAGCGTGTGACTGTGAACGCAACGGTTATGGATTCGATTCTCACTCAGGGGAATAAATAATATATTTAATATTTTACTTTCGTCGCTCTGATAACGAGGCAAAACGTTTCGTTGAGTTCCACCACTCAACATACAATGCCTCAAAAATTCAGCGGAAAGCTAAGTTTTTTTAATTATTTAATTTATTTAATTATTACAGGTATACAATGAAACTTTACCAGTAACAATGGAATTGAGCATGAAAACGTTCTTACTGGACGATGCAACGTTACGCGAGTGGAATTATATGGGATTACCAGGTAAGATTTTTAAAAATTTATTTGGAGTAATTTGAAAAATGATTGATAAATATTCGATTCGATAGTTAATTTTATTGAAAACTATTTATTTGTGGAGAACTCGGAAAATTTAAATTTATCAACTATATCGATTTTATTTGAAGAATAATCTTGAAACAGTATAAAAATTTAAATGTCAAATACTATAAAACTTAAAGCCCTCGTGGTGCAGTGGGCACCTGTGTTCATGTGTGAACGCAGCGTTTATGAGTTTTATTTCTACTCGAGGAAATAAATTATTTAATTTCCTCGGTCTGGTAACAATCAAATTGCGCTGTTATGATATCCGCCACTTTCCACGCTAAGTCACGGAAATTGGACATGCGTGGAAAATGGAGTGCCATATCACTAGGTTCTCTCTGCTTATCCTGCTAATTGCTATATGTATGAAGCATAAAAAGAAACTATAAAAAATACTTTCAGTAGTAAAAAAGAGTAAAGCTAAAATTTAAAGAAGTATTTAATATTAACTGCAGACGACAACTTTAGTGCAGAAAATGGCATAATAGTAGTCCGAGCGACGCGTTGGCCGCTAGCAGTAGACCCACAGGGACAGGCCCTTATATGGATATCTAGATTAGAGGAAAAGAATGACATTCAGGTATTTTATAATCACATAATGAATTTAATTTTCGTTTCAAATTTTTTAAAGAAGACTGCTAGATAAACACTAGAAACTTCTAGACTAGAAAATATTTTAGTCATCATCATCATCATCATCAAAAAATCCCAATTATTTAAATCTCATATTAACCTTTTCCCATATCTCACAGATTGTCGATTTCGGTCAACCGAATTACTTAAAAATCATGGAACAATGTCTGTCTCAAGGCAAACCAGTAATAGTTCAGAATGTTGGTGAAGTTCTAGATCCTTCCATAGCTCCCATATTGGATAAGGCTATAGTGAAAATTGGGGCTGATTTAGTTATAAAATTCAATGAGAAAATGGTTCCTTATAATCCGGTTTTCAAAATGTATTTGACAACTAAACTTGGTATGTATTTAGTTGGATATTTGTAAGTTATTTTGAGTAATTCATCATAATTAGCTTACGCAAAATGTATAAGTATATAAAGTTTCCCCCGAATGGATATCGAACCTACAACCAGTACGTGTACATTAGACTTACTAAAAAAGATTATAAACTTAATATATGTATGTAATTTTAAAGGAAACCCCGTATATTCTCCGGAAACACTAACAAAAACGACAATGGTCAACTTCGCCGTAAAAGAACAAGGTCTTACCTCACAGTTACTGAGTATAGTAGTACGTAAGGAAAGACCTCAGTTGGAGACTATGAAAGATCATTTGGTCATGACCATTGCTAATAGCAAGAAAGTTTTGGTTAGTCTTTTTTTAATTAATATTATTATTTTGATATTTTCACATGTTGAATTTTCTTTTGAAATTATAGTTTTTTGTTTATACAAATGTACGTGTTCATTAAATTGAATTTATAAGATTTATTATACCGAAAACCTTTAACAATTAAAGAATTGAAATATTTGCATTTAAAAAAATATAGAAGAAAATTTAATTCTTCAACAACGTGAATAGTCATGCAGTTCTAAAGTTTTTGACATTTGACTACATCAAACCTAGTGTTAAACGTGAATCGCAGGACAAGTAGCTCATAAAGAAAGACCAGATCGAGTTTGAGGTCAGTCGTGGGGCAGGGCCGCAAGCGTGTGACTGTAAACGTGATAGGTTGTGTGGCCAAAATTCGATGAAAAGTGGGTAGCAGAGTGTCTTAACACTACGTTCCCTCTGCCTACTCTGCTATATGATACAGCGAGAACATAATAAAAATATGCATACATAATTTTTAAGGTTGACTTAGAAAACGATTTACTCCGTATAATGTACGAATCTCAAGTACCATTATTAGAAAATGAAGAGCTTTTCGTTACATTGCAAACGTCGCAACGCACTTCGTTGGAAGTGAAAGAAGCTTTACTCACTTCACAGGATACTGAACAAGAAATTGATACAGCTAGACAGGTATTTCGAAATAAATTCTTATTTCAGTTTTTTACACATAATTATATCGTCCTATTTATATTATTAGAATTCCATAGTAAAATTCTCCTTTTCGTAAACCTCCTGCTTTTTTGGGATAGGCTTGAGACGTTGAGTGTTGAGACACTCTGTTCTTTAGTTTGAATACTGGATGAGGGTATAATTCATGCAACAAAGCAGGAGAAATAAAAACCATTATGTTATAAATATTCCTGAAAATGGTGATTCGATTCATAATAGTCAAATTGTGGCCAATAAAATGAAAAAAGGCAAAAAACTTTTTGATTCCGGAACTAAGTGAGAGAGCGTTATGATACTAGATTGTCTCTGATTATTTCGCATATGCAGACAAAAGTGAAGCTAGATTGTTTTAAATAATAATAATATGAATATGTGTGAGTGTTTTGACTCTAGGTTCTCTACCTACCAAAAATGTATAGAAAAGGTATTTAACTAATTGTTAGCTTATAAAAATACATATCTTGTTTTTAAAATCGATATTTCCCCTCAGGGTTACGTACCGGTAGCAGTTCGAGCGTCGGTACTCTTCTTTGCTTTAAACGATTTATCTCGAATCGATCCTATGTATCAGTTCTCTCTTGATGCCTACATCGATTTATTCACGTACTCGATTGACAGAAGCCCTAAAAGTGTAGAATTGGAGGACAGAATTAGTCATCTTAATGAATTTCACACTTTTGCTGTTTACAAGTTAGTGATTTTTATTATTTTCGTTTTTGTAATTATTGTATATTTACAATAATTACATCACAACCTTTTTCATAAGGTGGTGATGCGAGCTTTAAATCAGAACGAAAATATTGTCTATTTTATTTTATAAATATAATAATATTTTAAAAAAATCTATTAAATAAGTAGCTGCCAGTTGCAGTATAATTAATATTTGTATTAAAAATATCCATTTTGATTGTAGTATTACCCATAAAGCACTTTTAATTCTATTTATTAATGAGAGTTTACCTAAAATATGAAACAGAATCAAAGAATATATTATTTGGATATAAATTATGCAAATTTTAATGCTAGTTAATATTCTACCTACAGGAATACATGTCGAGCTCTCTTTGAACGACACAAGCTCTTGCTCTCATTCCACATGGTGTCACGAATTTTGTTCCAAATGGGCAAAATGAGTAGTCACGAATACTTGTTCCTTTTGAAGGGCGGCATTGTTCTAGATAGATCGGAACAGCCGGATAATCCTACTAGTTAGTTCTTTTTTCTTTAGTCAATAAGATGTATTTTTTAAAATTTGGTTTATAGCCAAATAACCAAGGCATAATTATAATAAACTCAAAAAATAAATTTTGAGTTTTTCTTTTCGGGAAAAATTATATTAGTATTAGTATTTTTGTTGTTGGTAGTTTGGTAAGAAATTTTCTCTGTTGTACCGCAACAAATTTGAGTCCCGCCACTCATCACGTAAGAACTCCAGAATTTGGCGGAAAGTGGGCAGCGAAGGTCTCTTAATGGCAACAGAGTGTCTTATAACTAGACTTCCAGGCTCACTTTGCCTAATACCCTGCTATGAGCCAGGATACAGCGTAAATAAAAAATAATACCAGAACTATTATCTAGCTAACTACTTAAAGTAGAAAAAAAGCGTAAATAATACATCCATATAGATTATTTATTCACCAGATTGGCTACCAGACGACTGTTGGGATAATATAACTGAATTAGACAAGTTACCAGGATTTCACGGTGTTATAGATAGTTTTGAGGTGTTCTCTAAAGAATGGAGGGACTGGTATTTGCATCCTGAACCTGAAACTCAGCCTCTTATTGGTAAGACTTCTTGTAAAATCTAGATAGATTTACGTAATGGAAAAACGGTGGTGGGGTCGATTTTTAACTTTATTAGACTTTATATATCAGTTATATACCATACGAATTTGTCAAATTATTTTTATGTTTATGTATCATAGGATATGGCTATGGGGATATTTATATGACATATAAATATATCAATTTCTTAAAATAACCAAAAATACATTATTACATAACAATTAAAGGTGATTGGAATGACATTTGCAATGAATTTCAAAGAATATTGTTTATCCGATCATTGAGAGTGGACCGAGTGTCGGCGTGTGTTACCACTTACATAGTGAATGTACTGGGACCGCGATATGTCGAACCACCTGTACTTGATATTAGGGTTAGTTTGATGTTGCCATTAATATACCTGCTTTATTTTTTTTATTATTTCTTACACTACAAACTCATGGCCCGTACTTTTTGTCATGTCATACATTTCTGTTCTATTTATGTATATTTCTTTAGACATAACTTAAAACTAGACTTATGTGACTATATACATAAAATAGTATATATGTCCTTAAAAGAGTCTTCTAGATCGATACGAGAGACCATACTCACAGCATTCTTTGTACTAGTTTTAAAAGTTTTTAGATTAAACGAATAAAAACCCCGCTCAGAGTAATGGATTATTTTTATTTTACGATTTTGACAGAAAAAGTGTTGAGTTGCGGAACATAAAAGAGCGGTTTTATGTTCCGCAACTCAACACTTCCTAATATGCTGTAAACATAAAAAACCCATTATAAATAAACTTAGGTATATGTCGTGTCTATAGGAGATACCAAGTCTTACATACTTTCTTTACGTTTCGCACTAATTAATTCGATACATTGCGTTTTAAGTGGCCGAACAAGAACGCCTTTTTTTAACCGACTTCTGTAAGAAAAGGAGGTTATCAATTCGACTGTATTTTTTTTTTTTTTTTTTTTTTTTTTTTTTNGGAATGACATTTGCAATGAATTTCAAAGAATATTGTTTATCCGATCATTGAGAGTGGACCGAGTGTCGGCGTGTGTTACCACTTACATAGTGAATGTACTGGGACCGCGATATGTCGAACCACCTGTACTTGATATTAGGGTTAGTTTGATGTTGCCATTAATATACCTGCTTTATTTTTTTTATTATTTCTTACACTACAAACTCATGGCCCGTACTTTTTGTCATGTCATACATTTCTGTTCTATTTATGTATATTTCTTTAGACATAACTTAAAACTAGACTTATGTGACTATATACATAAAATAGTATATATGTCCTTAAAAGAGTCTTCTAGATCGATACGAGAGACCATACTCACAGCATTCTTTGTACTAGTTTTAAAAGTTTTTAGATTAAACGAATAAAAACCCCGCTCAGAGTAATGGATTATTTTTATTTTACGATTTTGACAGAAAAAGTGTTGAGTTGCGGAACATAAAAGAGCGGTTTTATGTTCCGCAACTCAACACTTCCTAATATGCTGTAAACATAAAAAACCCACTTTAAATAAACTTAGGTATATGTCGTGTCTATAGGAGATACCAAGTCTTACATAGGTACTTTGTTTACGTTACGCACTAACTAATTCGATACATTGCGTTTTAAGTGGCCGAACAAGAACGCCTTTTTTTCTACCAGAGCAAGCTAAGAAGCTATGCAAAATACTGCTTAATATATCTTTTTAAGCTAGAAGCTAGCTAACTAAAAAAAATTTATAAATATTTCCAATTATCCACCCTCAGGCAGCATGGGAAGAATCGACCTGGAAGACTTCTCTCCTGTTCGTTCTATCACCGGGTGTTGATCCCACGTCCGCGCTAATACAACTGGCAACTGATGTGAAAATGTTTGATAAGTTCCAGTCGCTTAGTTTGGGGCAGGGCCAAGCTCCTACTGCTGCAAAGTTAGTACACATACAGTTCAACCAATGTGTCATGGCCACCTTGAAATTTTTTTAATTTCATGTATTGATGGGTATAGTTGGGAAGAAAATAATCAAAATTAAGACAAAATTAAAAGTCGAAAGTTAAAAAAAAATCCTTAAATCAAATCTCCTCATCTAGCACTGATTCTTCAGCTGTTATGTTAGCTTTTCTTATATCTCTTATATCTCTTATTAAGACAAACCTAAACGGATACGTAAGGAGATAGTGAGTGTTAAGATATAGATTATAGCGAGACTCAACGTTGTCGTTTTGTGTTAACAGACTATTGATTAACTTACTATTTCGCATGCAATTTAACAAACTATGATCAAAAATTATGTATTAATCTCAAAGAAAACGAATAAATGATCGCGTCGTTTTGTTAATAATAAAAATAAAAATATAGTAAATATATTAAAATATAATCAAAAAAATAATTACCCAGGATGCTATCACATGGTATGAAAGAAGGAGGATGGGTTTTCCTAGCAAATTGTCATTTGGCTTGCATTTGGCTTGGCGCTTTACGGGGCTTGGACAATCCAAAAATACATCCTCGATTTAGACTATGGCTATCATCCATGCCCGATGATAAGTTCCCTTTGAATGTGCTGCAGAGATCTATTAAGATGACCACTGAACCACCTCAGGTTAGTTTGGTGAAAGATACTATATGGGTAGCCTCTATGGGTGAAGTAAAGAACTTTGCCACTTTATTTTTTGATAATAAAAAAATATAATGATAATACTAATATTTAATAGTATAGGTAAATATAAATCACCATTCTTTTTATATTATTTACTAAAATTTTGTAAATAAAACTAAAAATTTCAAAAACAGGGCTTAAAAGGTAACCTAGTGCGTATATTCGCGAACATTAACGAGGAGAAATTTGACGAAGCCACGCCCAAGTATCGACGGCTATTGTTCTGCGTATCATTTTTCCATTGTTCCTTGATTGCTCGGAAAAGGTTTAGACAGCTAGGATATAATGCTGTCTATAGTTTCAATGATTCAGATTTTGAGGTTAGTTTATTAATATATCTAGTTTCGTAAATATTATTAGAGCTCTTTGTGTTTTTACTCTTAATCATCATTTGTTTTCTATTTAATCATTATTAAGTATGTTGCATCCTAATAATTTAAGATTTTTATTCTAGAAAAGAAAGGAAACTAAAACAATTGTTTCCTTTTTCTATTATTTTTTGATAGTGCAAATTATTGTGTTTACTTATTATTATTCTTTTAGGTATCAGACAATCTTCTAGCAAATTATTTAGAAGAATACGAGGAAGTCCCATGGGATGCTTTACGTTATTTATTCGCAATTATAAATTACGGTGGCCACATTACCGACGATTGGGATAAGAGGGTTCTTATCGCGTATATAAACCAGTTCTTCAATGAGGAAGCTCTTGATACACCCTTTTATAGGTGCCTTGAATATATATTCTTTTTTTTAGCTTCTCGCTGTTTTTCGCACATAGCAGGGTCAATAAAGGGAACATATTAAGACATTTCCGTTTCTCACTTACCCCGAGTATAAAACTAATCCACAACCGTCTCGTTTACATTTGCACGCTTGTGCCCCAGCGCCATAACGGCCTCTATTATATATTTTTTCAGCGTCATGTTGTTACCCGTAAGTAACAGGGTAGGCAGAGGGAGCCTAGTGCTAAGACACTCCGCTCCTCACTTTCCGCCGATTGCTTAAGGCATTGTGGGTTGAGTGGCGGAACTGACGCCGTGCTTTGCCTCGACACCAGAGGGGAAATGAAAATAATAACTTTATTATTTTCTCGAGTGGGAATTGAAATCACAACATGTCCTCTAACTTTATTAATATTTTTAATATTTTAATGCTTTCCAGGTTATCGAGCATTCCCTCCTACCATATCCCACGAGATGGTAGTCTAGAATCGTATCGAGATTTCCTGGATCTCTTACCTGGATATGAACGTGCTGAATCTGTCGGGCAACATGCATCCGCCGATGTTGCTACACTTGCACAGGTGAGAAATTCATTAACTTCCGCCCGGATAAAGTAAATGTAAACAAAATCTTTATTTATTTTGTTTTATTGCCCCCAATACTATTTTAGGTGTTAGAAATTAATTGTTTCAATAGTGAACTTTATGTAATAAAAGGATGCAAGAATAATGTGTTCGACGTTATTCGCTCTCGCTTCGACTGGGGGTGGCGGCGGCGGTGGCGGGGAAGATCAAAAAGTTAGTATATATTTAATTTTTTAAAAGTAATCTTTTCGTACTAAATAAATATAAATATTTTGAAACGTATAAATAAAATAGAGATAGTGAGACTCCAACCCGTTCTTGAGAACCACCGCGTGAACACGGAAACAAGTGAACGTATGTATGATGATGTGGAAATCATAATGAGAGAGGAATGATTACATGTTTAAATTCCTTTGCTAATTATAAAGCGCGGCGTTGAGTTTCGCTATAATATAAAATTATGCATATCTGCTTAGCCTTATATCGTTTATTTGCAATAAAAACGTAAATGATTTTTCTTTTATGTTATTATGCCAATTTATGCGGAAAGACTATTTGCAAACTTAATTTCTATTCTGTAATATTTCAAAAGGAATTTCTTTCGTCATTGTTACAGAAAGGAATTTTGTAACACTATATTCTTTGCTTACCTTCCTATACTCTAACTAAAATAAATTAATAAAGGTAGACGAATTAGCTGCGGAAATGCTATCAAAACTCCCATTTCACATCGACGTGGAGACGACTGAACGTATGATGGGCCCCGAAATTGTAATGCCCATGTGTGTGTCGCTCTTACAAGAGATCGGCTACTTTAACGTGTTGATCTACAATATTGTAGCTGGGTTGAAGGTTTGTTATTTTTTATTGTAGATTTTTTAATCTAATTTTCATTAAAGTTGTTTATTTTAAAATCCTTTTTTTTTAAGGAGCTACGTCGTGCAATAGAAGGGTTAGTGGTGATGTCGGAAATGTTAGAAATCATGTATTCCTGCATTTTTGAGGGAAGAGTACCATCTTTCTGGCAAAAAGGTGATTTAATAAATATATGATATTTATTAGAGAAATATTTAAGTTTATTATAATATTTTTTCTGGCGATTAAACTGGCAATCGCCTGGCAATTGGTATTCTGTATAAACAATTCCTCTCGCCCGCAGCGCGGCCTTCCCTGAAGCCACTGGGCGCTTGGTGTCGTGAGCTATCGCTGCGCGGCGCGCACCTGACGGCGTGGGCCGGCGCGCCACGCTCACCGCCCACGCTGTGCTGGCTGCCCGCGCTCGTGGCACCCACGGGCTTCCTCACGGCCGTCATGCAGGTGCGTTGACGTTTTCAAGTAACTTTTTGATATTTTTGTACCGACATGAAATTCTCTTTCAGGGTAGTTTATAGTTATATGTCCTACGTTTAACTGTTGACGAATCTTGATTATTTTTTTATGTACACATTTAAAATATTTTATCCTATATGCTGCTCCCGTCAAAGGAGCGCAGACGCTTCCACTCTGTATATTAAAGCTCTATTATGTTAATAAACATTTTTCATCATCATATTCTATCTCTCTTTTACAACCTTTGAAAATTCTAGTAGCATCCTTTCTCTTTTTCTTAGACAACAGCTCGTGGAGAAGGATGGCCGATAGATACACTGTGTTGGGAATTCACTGTTATGCCTCTAGAAGAGAGTGGTTTTGTACGACCGCCTAGAGACGGGGGTGTTTATATCAGGTTAGTTGCGAGTTATTATAATATCATCAAATTTACGCTATTTTTTTAATGAAAACCAATCCATAGAACTTTCAACTTTTCAAATATATTTTTAGGGGTTTATATCTAGAGGGGGCCAGTTGGTTCCGCAAGGACGCTTATTTACAAGAGCCATTGCCGATGCAGCTTGTGTTTCCATTGACACCTATACATTTTAAGCCGGTCAGAGCCACTGGGAGACGAGTTAAAAGTAAATGATAATTTTATTTACTATGACTCAATTAAATTTTTAAGTAATGTAGCTATCGCGATTGTACTGAACTGAACACCGGAAAGAAGTAATCTTTTTTTTAGCTTAGAGTTATCCAAGAATTCCGCACTATATCCCGCAGATTAGCAGAGTAGGCTGAGGGAACTTGGAAA
Source organism: Heliconius cydno galanthus (assembly GCA_036379175.1). Lineage (NCBI taxonomy): Eukaryota > Metazoa > Arthropoda > Insecta > Lepidoptera > Nymphalidae > Heliconius > Heliconius cydno. The sequence continues at coordinate 168,571 of JAKRZM010001272.1, forward strand.
CCTAGAGTTACACAACTCCGTTCCTCATTTTCTTCCTAATTCTGGAGGCAGTGTGTTTTGAGTAGTGGAACTCAACGCCGCGCTTGGCCTCGTTACCAGAGCAAGGACATATTAAATACTTCTTTTCCTCGAGTTTTAATCGAAACCACAACCTGACTCACTGTCCCACGAATTCCTTAATAGTACGGTAATATTTTTAATTTTGACACTATTAAAATAATATTTGTTTTAATTATTAGATCGATACGTCTGCCCATGCTACTATTATCCTTTGCGAATGGGTGCTTTTGTGGTGGCAGTCGATCTTCACTCTGGAAAAGAAACTTCAGATTTTTGGGTGAAACGGGGCACTGCCTTACTTTGTACTTTGGCTACCTAAATTAAAATATTAATACTACTATATATTTTTCTTTTCTTTAACTTTTTTTTGATTGAAAAGCAGTTGCTGTTAATGTTAACTCTTAGATTATTTGCTTATTTAAGTTGTAGTGTAATGTGATTTTAGTTTTATTGTCAATTTGTTTGAAATAAAGATTTTTAACATTTGTAAGTAATTTGTAAGTAATTTGTATTGTTTTAAATATTGAAGGATGACCTTGTACAATATTTACCAACTTTACGACCGTTAAACTTGTGAACAGTGGCACCCCCTCCTTTAACCAAATGTTACAAATGGTTACAAATCATCACAAGCAATGTTTCTATTTCTGGATTAATATATCTGCTAGTGTTCAGATAATTAATAATTTTATCTGGCTGATAATTTTATATGATATTTTTAATCAGGCTATCTTGGAAAATAGGGACATTATATCCGGACCGGGACCGTAAATATAAAAAAATATGAATTAAACCAAAGAGATTTTTAATTTTAACATAATATTTATTTACAACTTATAATATTACACTTATAAGTACAGAAATGTTAATGAAATGTAAATGTAAGCAATACCAAAATAAATGTTAGATAGTTAATAATTTTCGGAAATAAGTTTTTATGGCACGCTGTTGTAATTCTTTACTTGTAGCTAAGGTGATTAATGTTCATTCATTTTAAAATCCGTATACATATTGATATATTTGAAAATTTATAATTTTATTATAATTTTTAAATGGAATTGTTCTGGAAATCAACAGACAAAGATTAATCAGTCCAATAATCGATATCATTTTAGTAAAAAATAGTTATAAATAAATGTACTGGACGCGAATTTGTGTGAGTGATTACGGGTTTAAATCCCACTGGGACCTATTTACTTTTATAATTTGTCTTCCTAATGTGCTAAGACATTGACACGTTGGCGTGTATTTCGGTTGTCTTGGCAGTTTGATTATGGGACTTATATAAATAGAAAAAGTGAATGTTTTACAATTCTATGATTATAAAGTTATTGAAAAAAATCAACAGTCCTTAATTGTAATTTGTGTATTAGATAAAAGTGTTAATAAAAAAAGATGTCAATATACTTATATAATACCTATGTTTAAACTAGTTGACTCTTAAAATCTACATAACGATACAATACATACATACTGTTATATTCTATAAGCATAGATTTACGTTATCTCACACCCTGTAGTTTCTTAGAAACTATGCAATCTTGCTCTGAAACTTTGACATGTATTTATGGCCTTTTAATTTATTTCATTCATTTTTTCCCGTTAATCTTCGGTACACTTAGCTATCAGTCTATTTCTTACAATCAGTATCTTTTAAATAACCTCGTTTGATTACTTCGAATAGCGTTATTCCCAACTAATTGTATGAATTGCAGTATACTAAAAATTTTGGACCTAAAGATAATTTTGGAATTTAGTTTTTCAATCACCAAGTTGTACAAAATTTGAGACTACTAAATTATTTTAAAACTATCAAGCTTTGTGACTGTATCGTCTTGAGTGAAATCTTCTCTTAACTCTTCTGTAAGGACATCTGCCGGTACTTCTGTCGTAGGCGCCATATTCACAGCTCGGTGGGTTACAGTCGCCTCGGTCTAAGCAGACCCTGTCTCTTAGACCAAAATGCTCCTTACCCCTGGCCAGTGACAAGCAATCACGTTTTCTGGTGACATCCGGCCAGTCGCAAACGCACGAGCATATGTCGTCTTTGATGCGATTTCGGAAAAGTGTCGGGCATGTGCACCTAATAAAGAATTTTTATGTTAAAATAGAACAAATGACAAACTTAGAATTTAGACTTTAGACTTAGAAGAGTAACAGGAAAGCCTAATCAGTTCTATTATATCGGCATTATATTTAATATTCTATATATGCTACACTTAATATTTTTTTAATCAACTGGTCCTAATTCCCACGACTAAAATTTTCTATAAACATATTTATGACGACGTTTTGTCGATTTTCTGTGGTTCTGAAATCACTGATATTAGAAATTAACTACCAATTTTTGGTTAAATCAAGCTTTATAATGTTTAAGTTTTAATTTACCTTTTCAATTGAGGGGGTGACGTCTGCTCATCATCCAAAATAGGTTCTTCAGTGGGTGCTCTCCTATTCTCTATTCGTTCTTCTTTCCTTTCCTCTCGTCTCTCATCGCGATGCTCGATCCTAGTCCTGGTAGTACTTTGTAATGTGTCGCGTGACACGCACGCACAACGTGTGTGATTAAAGAATAGGATTCTAGCTGCCGTCAAGTTTTTGTCGGGTCGGTTTAACTAAAAAAAAAGGAATTTAAATTGTAAATCACTAATAATAAGTGTTAATTATTAGTGGTACTTATTTGTCTAAATCATTTTAGTTTAATCCGCGTTAGTAATTTATAGAAGAAGTAAAACTCACCAAAAACGGTATAGCAACGTATTTTCCGTCGACCGGCGCGCACACTTCCGCCTCGTCGTAACAGCATCCGGCGTCTGGTGCACAACGGTGTAGCTGCACACATGGTGGCATGTACCTGAAATTATTGTTGTTTTGTAAATAAATGTCAATTTTGTTGATTTTACTAAGCTTTAGGGGGTTATGTAACCAATACACTAGAATTTGAGAAACTTCTAAGACTTAAAAAATCACACTAGCATTTATTCTATTGTTGTTTATTTTAGTCTTCGTAATAAAGAAACTTTTAATTGGTTTTTTTTTCTGCAGACATGAATGATAGCTAAACAATTTTAAAATACGATATTGTAAAATGTAATATTGCAATTGGAATAAGATTTAAACGTGTAGTCTAAGAGATTCGGTTTTCGATTCAATTCCATTTATATTTTTTTCACAAAATGAAATGAGTTTATTAATTACTAGTTTTTTTAATAAGTGTTTAAAATATGTTATAGACTGAAGATGAAGCGAGAAATTATAATATTAAATATTCCATTTCCTTGACTGGGAATCCAACCTACAAATTGTCTACAACTAGCCTCGCTCTCTCTGGGTTTAACTTATATGACAACCAACAAATATAGGTATCTCTTGATACATACTCGTACAAAGGTATTAGGAAATTGAGCAACATTCTCTACTTAAACACTTTCTCTCTAATACAACAAATCTTGTAACGTCGTCGTAATCTTTTGGAAGTGGGTACCTACTTCAAGTTAAATAAACTATGTTTTATTTTGTTAAGGAAAAGTCACTTTTGTTACGCATTACCTGAAAGTATTCAAAAAGCTTTAACTCTACCATTAATTAATGAGATTGGAGACGTGGGAAATTTAATGATGTAATTACGTTTATACCTCTCTAAGCTTAATATGCGTAAAACTAGTCAATATAATATTTAAAGCTAGTCATCACAATACTCAACTTAAATATTTAAATTTCAAGAGTTTTGGTTAAAACTTTAGAAATTTAAAAATGACAAACTATTGAACTAATGAATAATGAAAACAGTTTCTAGTTATATCTCAATATTTATATAGAAATATGTAATTGAAAATATTAATTATTTTCTAAATCCGAGAATTCTTACGGTTACTATAAGGGCAGTCAATATCCAAACTTACACAGTATCAGCGGCTGGTGCCAGCTTTCTAACGAAGAACCATCTGGGCTGTGGTATCAGGCATTTACCAGATTTGACAACACTTGCGACGTTTGCCACTGCTCCTTTGCGAAGTAAACTTCTTTCTTCTGGTGTGGCATGAGCTGAAAAATAAAAATATATTTTTTTATATCATTCATTTAGGTAAATTGTCGTTAAATAAAGTTATTTTTGATTTAGATATCTAACGCGCTATATAAGTAAAGAAATTAATTTGAAGCTGAGAACGGAGTGATGTGTAGAATTTTCTTCGATATTTCTTGGATATGCATTAGAATAACTTTGTTTTCAATAAGCCTGATGGTAAAAAAATATTTTATGGTTATGAATTTATTCATATCTACGCTGTATACTCCATAGAACCAGAGGGAGGGTGTTAAGATACTCTGATCCCTTCTTTCTGCCCAATTTTGGATATATTACGTTGAATTCTGGTACTGTGTTGAATGCTTGAACTCAACGCCGCGCCTTATCTGGTTTCCAGAGGGTGCATTCTTGGGAGTGAGAATCGGACCCAAAACTTAGATGAATATTTTAATTCTTTGATTTGGTCTACTCTGCTTATACATAACATGTGAATCTCAAAAATACTAATAATAAAATTACACTTACAATCGTCCAAAATCCTTGGTCTCTCATTTGTAGCGGCAATAGGATCAACAGCTGATACTATAGTATGTCGATATCCATCTAATCTTGTGAAGGCCGAAGGAGTGACTCCTAATACGGGTCGACTTGTGGAACTGATATCATCTTCAATGGGATCCCATTCTTCGCCGTCGTCGTTGGCGTAATCAATACCCAGATCGGCATCATCCTGGAATTTAAAATAATCAAATGTCACTGCGTTCTCCACTTTCCGCTGAACTCCTTGATTCCGATAACTACCACCGAATTCCTTGGCCTCGACAATTTGTTTATGCATTACAAAAAAATATATATATTGAACAAAAAATTGCATAATAATCAATAACTACGTTAAATAAATGTTTAAAGATGATCGTATAATACATATTATTCTATATTAGAATACACAGACAGACTTGGTATATATAGACTAGCGATAACCTTTCGAGGTAACCGGTAAAACGTTTTCACTTTCCTTCTGACCCCAAAACTAGCTAGCTTTGGTGTATTTTACACCTTGAAGGTAATGGTTCAATAGATTGTGATCTTATACATATGTCGGTAGAGTTTTAGCTAATGTTTTTTAGCTAATACGACGTAACCGTATTCCGCAAATAGCAGGGTAGGCTGAGGGAACTTGGGAACCTAGTTACTCGACGAATTTAATTATATTAAGATATTTCATAGTATTAAGGCCGTCGTGATACAGTGGGAAATTGTCCGATAGTAAACGCGATGGTTCCGGGTTCGATCCTTTTTATATATTATATAAAACATATATATTTTTTAGCTTATCCCACATATAGCAGTGTAGGCTGAGGGAACTTGGGAACCTGGGTACCTAATGTTAAGAACTTAGAGATGTTATCAGATCTCAGGCAAAACCAAGTTTTTAATCCTACACGCTGTAACTCTAACTTCACAAACTACTCTTTACGGTACAAAAGTACACGGTACAAATTTTACATATCAAGCACTTAAGGCACGATATCTTCGAAACTCCTTTGAGTTTATTCATTTAAGCACAATTTAAAAATAAAACAACTTTCATAATAATAATAAACTATCTTCAATAGTAATATAATTTTATCTGCAATAAAAAGCTTCATACATACACCTGCTATCATCTAATCATAAAATATTTATAGCTGTATACGAACTAAATTGAAAACATAAGTTAAATATTTCTAATATGATTAACCCTACTTAGCCGGGCGAGTGGAAGCAACGTGCACTACTCAACGGGCCAATTTTAAAACAATTCCTTGTATAGCCCCTTCAGGAGCGCACCAAAAATAGAAATTACACACGTCTGTTTCTTTTCATAACGATTGATTTTATTGCCTGAAGGTGCATTTATAATTAGCCATTTCCTTTTAAAACGTTGGAATTTAATCAGGTGTAACGTTTAGATAGGGTAAACTTACTTATACCCAACTTCACAGATGGGGAACTTAGTGTTTTAACACTGAGTTCCCTCTGCCTATCCTGCTTACTTATACCTGTTATCTTTAAATTCATATTCATATTTAGAGATAAATCTTATATCATAATATTATCAGATGACAAATATTTTTTATTACTATCTTTATTGATCTTTGGTAATGCCAAAAAATATATATTAATGAACTAGACAAACTTTTTTTATTAAGCTAGTGGTATAAAAAAGGCATATCTATTTCATAAATACTACATATAATTTTTTGTTTCTTTCTCAAGGCTTCGAACCTCACTAGGGTTTAGTACTGCAGGGTTTGGCTTGTAATGTATGACCATAAATTACTATTTCTAATTTTCAATCTGTTTAAATATTGAAGGTGAAAATCATAGCTAAATCATGGCCATAAATATTGGGTTAAATAGAATATACTAGTCAGCGATAACATTTTAATTGCTATTTAAAAGTTAAATAGTTTCGATGTCAGGTAAAAGAGTTGGCTATATTAACTTTTGTTTATACAATTTTTAATAGGTAATGGGGAAATTGGTGTAATTATATCTTGCTCAATCAGTATCAGTATCAAAACCGCGATGGTTGGGGTTGGATCCCTATTCGGAAAAGTTAATTTTGCAACGACAACAACAGGTACAAGTTCTCTAAAAATAGAAAATGGAGTGTCTTGACACTGAGCTCTCTATAACCTGTTTTGAGGGATAAAGCATGAAGCAGTCTTGGTGGAAGTAAAAAAAATGAGATTATTCGCTTTGGTTAACTATCTATTAGACTGTACCTATTCATTTTTGCTTATTTACATTCTGCGCCTGCTATTCTCGGAGATAAAACGAAACATCTGAGAAACTATCTATTTAAATTCTTTCAATACCATAGCTATCTCTGTAAATAAATCCTAGGCTATACAATGACATGTATTTGCAGTTTAGTACTGTACAATCGCAATTTTAAATCTAGTTTAACGTGAGATACGTAAAACTAAATGAACGATTTTCGAATTCGGGCGAAAAGTGCAGGACTTCACTTTAGAAAAGCATCTCCCTCGTTTCGCTAATTCAAAAATTCATGTGCTAAATGAGAAAAGTTCATAAAGGTCATAAATGCAAAATACTATTGGATCACACCCAAATCTATCGCTCGACGTGGTTATATTGTAAGATTTTCTATATTAAGAATCTAATTAAAGAAAAAATGATTTCCACGGCTCCCACGGGTTCAAACAGTGTCATAGCTGAGTAGTTCAAATAAAATACGTAACCAAATATCCTTTTCTATGCCACAAATAAAGCAATTTATTCTCATTCCCACAATGAATATGGTGAGGTGACAAAACCGGTTCGAATAAGAATTTATGTTGATAAACCGCAAATAAAAGTACCGGCTGTAATGAACTCTATTTTATGATATATTGCAATTTCTTTCATATATGTAGATATGTTTTGTTTAGTCTTTTGTATATTGTGTTAATAATTAAATTAAATAGTTGATTACTTATTTTAAAAAATATTAGCATTGTGCCCTCTTTCTCTATATAAATTATAATTGTACCAAGTTTCACACTTCTCCGTCCACACAGCTTCACACTGTTGCACATAGCAGGGTAGGCAGAGGAAACCTAGTGTTAAGATACTCCGTTCCCGACTTTCCGCCGAATTTTTCAACATATTGCGTGTTGAGTGGCGAATCTCAAAAGTTCTTCTTCTATTTCTTCCGTTTACACCATTTTCGAAAAAAATATTTCATCCTAAGCTCGAGTGTTTTACTTGAAACGTCTCAAAAATTGTATTCTAAGATTGTTTGCTCGATTGAACTTCTTGATTGTTTTAAACGATTAAGGATTTTCCTCAACATCTCACATTATTGACCTTACCTGACCTTTGCTGCCCATTAGCTAGCCATGTATACAATTGTTATACGATTAATTATATTTAATGTTGATAAGCTACGGATAAGTAACAGGATTTTCAATGTATTTTATATATATTTATTTAAATACTTAATCTAATATACATATGTATACTTATTTATTTGTAAGATTAATTTTTATACCCGAAATAGTTGAGGTCATCGTGGCGTAGTGGTACGGTGCCTGACTATAACCCAACTGGGTACGATCCCGACTTGGGAGTATTATTTGTTTCACTTTCCTTTTTCTGGTAACATGGAACGCTGCGTTAAGTGGAGAAATAAAGCGTGAAGCAGAAGAATATTTCAATAAAATATTGTTGTTGAGGACAGCTAAAAACATGCGACGAGTCTTGGAATCGATTCTCACTCCAGGGAATGAAGTTTTTAATATTTTTATTTGTTCGCTCTGGTAACGAGGCAAAGCACGGAAGTATCTTAATGAGAACGGAGTGTCCTAACACTAGGTTCCCAAGTTACCTCTGCATATCCCTGCTATGTGCGGGATACAGCGTGAAACTTGAATAAGTATTGTGATAGTGTCCTAAAATGGCAATCGCTAAGTAAAGTTTATAAAATGGAAAATAAATAGTGTGTTATCTAAAGACATTATCTAATTTATCTGTATAATAAAGTATGTGAAACGGTCGAATATATTAAATTCCATTATACACTTTATTAATGCAGTGAATATGCAGTCGATAAAGTACTAAATAATTATAATATGTAAAAACTCGTTTTTTCGTAAATAATGATGATGGTTTTGCCAAACCCAATGTGTACCGGAGGCTGTGCATAAATAATTAAAATTGTAATTTCCGCTATAGCATATAAGTGGTAGCGCTATTTGCAATTTTTACATTATTATTCAATTAATTATTATTTTTTGCGCAGGGGCACGAGTGTGTGACTGTAAACGCGACTGGTTGTGGATTCGATCTCCACTCGAGGAAATAAAATAGTTAATTAAATTTATATTTTTATTTCTTCACTCCTTGTCGAAGCAAAGCGTGAAAGTGTAAAATCAATTCAAATGTAAAATCAAAACAGCGCAGCTATTAATAATATTTTGTAACATTTATTTTAAGATAATTTAAAATTATATTTTAAGATAATTGAGCACGATGAAACAATTATGTCACTATAAAACTTTGATAAATTTACAAAATACTACGCATTTAAAAAAGGGGATTCCCCTTAACAGATTGAGGGAATTTGCATACAGATGCAAGTTGCCTTTAGCGTCGACAAGTGTATGCACACATACAGTCTATCCCTATATATTATAAACAAGTTATGTCATAATTCTTTGAAGTAGATGCACAAATAGCAACGAGCACTTAGTTGATAAAAACTATACATCCCGTTACTTTTGTTTATTCAATTAATATTTTATTATCTTAATGCTAATAGTTCTGTAAATGAATTGTGTAAATTTGAATTTATATTTAATTTGTGTTTACATTTTTAATAATATACATTCTTTTTTACATTTAACACTATATTATAGTTCATTTTTTGGAATAAATATTTCAGTATTTTTTTTATCAATATTTTTTTAAATTTATTTATTATCTGTCATATATAATTTGTTAGTGCTCGTTAGTGATCTGTGTTAAAATATCGATTTCGAGCTAAACGAAACCATTATCGACAACTAGTGTTGTATAATCAAAGATCCAATTTAGGCTCTAAAAGCGTGTCTGTCCAAAACATTTAAAACGCCACTTAAGCTTATATGGGAAGATTTATTTGAAATTTCTATTGGAAACCCCGACCGTCGTGACCTTTCACCTTATATATCATTCGATAAGGTCAATTAATGCGTTCTGATATATACAAGCAATTATTGTTACTCGCATAAGTAATTTAAAATTCATGGTGATTTATGGATGTATGAGCTAGTTAAAATATTTCTTTTATTTTTCACGCATTTCTCCGTAGTAAGAGAAAATGTAGTGGTAAAACACTTAGTTTTTTTCCATTAAATTAAAATAAGATCTTTCTAAGAACAAGTTGGAAGGTAAAAGAATCAAAATTAAAAGGTAAAGCTTATTTAGTGCTTGGAAGGATTGGAAGTTGCCTAGGTTCAATTGTAACGCATGTAAATTAGAAAAATATATAATGTTTTTAATATTTAAACAATATACCCATATTTTGGTTTTTTCCTAATTAATGTTATTTATTACTATTATATCAGTAAAATTTATGTATAAAATGTTCTATTGCTTATACACATTGTAAATATTGCCATAAAAATTACACATCGCCCGTCTTGTAGGTAATATTCCGTTGAGTTTGTATTATGATAAACTAAAGATACGCGATTACCGCAACATGGAAACATGGAATACCAAAAGTCTACTAACATATAAGATTTAACTAATAAGTTAAGATAACTGTACCGTTTTTGTAGGAATTTTTGTGATTTAGCTCTCCATTTTATTCTGCATTAGGCACAGAAAAAATGTGATGCAATCCCTTATTATATTTTAGTATCGAGAGCAGTTCGTGGCGCAGTTGTGCCCTGCCATGCCACCAGAATTCGGCGGAAACAGAGAAACGGATTGTCTTAACACTAGGTTATCAGGTCTCTGCCTACTTCACTATGTCCGGGATACAGTGTGAAGCTATAAAAAGAATAAACACTATAGACATATTGACTATATAGCTACGAATAAATGTTATTAAAAAATTAAGATCAAACAAGATGTACTAAATACTAAATATATATTATCTATACATATATATTTAATACATATATTGACTTTTGACATTATAATCTATTCTAAACGAAATATTTTTTGCACAATCTTTGCTTTTGCTTTTTTTTAAGAATTTCAATTAACCTAATTTTTTGTTTCCATATGTAGGTATATTTTAATTTTGTGATCTTATCACATATTTGACTATTTTGACTATTAAACATCTATACAACTATTAAATATCTATACTTCTATACTAATATTATAAAATAAAGCTAAATATTTTGTTTGAGTTAAGAAAAACGGGTAATACAACGATTATATAAGGGTTCCTTTTTGAAGGTACGGAACCCTAAATCAAAATTATATATAAAATTATTTTCTTTTTAAGTGCCTAAAGTTTGATCTAGACTCTACGGCTTTTTAATGCAACTAGAGAACCAATTGACGCGTATAAACCGCGTTGCTATAACAACGTTGCTATATAATTCACTATCTTTCTACAAAATTTCTTCCAAATCGGTTCAGCCGTTTTTGCGATTGAATAACAACACTCATACAAACTTTCAAATGTATATTATAGAACCTATTGATAGAATCGTTGGTACCTGTGTACCTACATACACATATTACAGAATGAGTTATAAGCTACATATAGCGAATGGCCAAACTTATGCAACGAATTGATTTTGTATATAAACGTAATAGTATTACGAATGCCAGTTTATTCTTAAGTTATCTTTGATGATTGATTGCAACATGTACATTTATTTTAGTAACGCCATGGTTATGGTGTACATACTAGTTCTTTTCTATGACTTTATTTATTCATAAGCTATAGGCATTAAAATACTCAAAAAAAAATGAAAACTACCATATTACAAAGATATGGAATAACTGTGGAGAGGTCTTGTTATTTTAAATTATTTCTTATTATTACTATTTTATATTTTTCAATCAAATAAGCTTTTTTAGGTTAATGTAGTCTCAAATTATTGTTAGATTTTAAAAGATAAAGTTAGCTCTATAATGCATTTGGATTTGTAGAGTTTTATTATTTTCACATATCTACTATTCCAATTTTACAAGATGCACAAAAATCTCAGTTTAAAATGATGGAAATTGAGAAATTAAATTTAGGAAATGTCACTAGGTTTAAATAAAAAATTACCGTGTTGTTACTAAAAATGTATTAATAAATTACCCTTAATATGATAAAACTGAAGAGTTTGTTTGGTTGAACGCTCTAATCTAGGGAACTGCTGGTACGAATTGAAACGATATTGGATAGTCCATTTATAGAGGAAGTAAGTTATATTACATTACGTTATTTGTATCAAAGCTTAGATTACACTTAGATTTTTTACATAAAATATTCAATTATTTCCATTAGAACATGCGAACGAATCCGCATGCAAAAGCTATATAATATATTAAAATTTACAGTTACTAACAAATTATTAAACGGGTTACTAATTTAACTAAATACACAGATAAAGTTGTTGATAATGTCATTTTGTGTGTAAGATTACGTTAACTATAATCAGTCGGTTTTAATAATAGTTTAAATGTGGGTGCGGTTTTAGCTTGCGCTTTCGTAAGATGCAATTAAGTAGCTTTAACAAATAGTAAAGTAGTAAGAAATCAAAGTGAATCAAGGACAGTAAGAGCCTATATATTATATTGTTTTAATTTACTAGAAACTATTAAATTAAAAAAATATATATTCTTGCTGTAGCTATCACACAGCTGGGTAGGCAGAGGGAACCTAGAGTTAGGACACTCCGTTCCCCACTTTCCGCTGAATTCTAGAGCTAGGCGAAACTCAACGCCGTATATATAATATATATATTTCCACTAAAAAAACGTATAAACATAACATGTAGGTACGTAGGTAAATGATGAGATAATATTTCCACATTTTATCACGGACCAAGAGACTCGTTTCTATCATTAAATACAACCTTGCAGTTCGTACTTATACATATAGATACGAAAAATAACCTGTTAAAATAATATTTTACTTATTAAATGAAATATACAACATAAACATTAAGAACTTGTTTACTTCCGCTACTTTTACAATATTATGTCCCTGAACGGAACTCTGGAACGGAGTTTAACACTAGGTTCCCCCTGCTTACCCTGATGAGTGCGGGGTACAAACACAGTGTTAAACAATGCTACTTACAACTACAATGCTACTTACAACTACAAAGCTACTTACAATAACATGAAAAATAAACTAACCAACTGAATATAGAAGAATGTTAGAATGCTATAAATCTCTCACTTCGTATATATGACACTCGTCTTATAGTAATAAAAATAAGTAAACGTGAACGAACGACAGACAGACGACTGTGCACACTTTTAGCTATATTAATAACCGCAATGGCGATACAATGAATTGTTTTAGTATACGTTTTATATTTTATTGTACGTTTTATGTACCCTGTATGAGTGTTCTTTTTTATTTTTTTCCTCTCTCCTGTATCATAAGTGGGAACTTATTATATTAAAAACTATATGTTGTTATGTAATTTATCTAAAGATTACACTTGTATGGATATATCAAATATATAATAATTTAATATGTAAATTTTTAGTATTAAAATTAGATTTTACAACAAACTAACAGTCGGACTAAAACTAACTTGGCCAGAGAGTAGAAGAAAGGTTTGTTAATATTATGCTTTTCAATTAATACACTTAGTTTTAACTATAACTATGTAATAACAATTAAAAAATTTTAATTTCATCCACTTCTTATTATTGAATTCTCCTACTCATCGTGTAGTGCGTCCAGCGTTCGGCGGAGGTTCCCAAGGTTCCCTCAGCCCTGCTATGTGCGGGATACAGCGGGAAGCTTATTATATTATGAACACAAAACCCTTATTTCTAATTTCTTTGATCTTAGTCTTACCTAAACACAATTACATAAGGCATTTCACTTATCCTTGAACAAATAGCCATAAATCTTGTACTCTGTTCAATTCCAAACTAAAGCTACTTTGAATAATTTAAACTAAAACGTTCAGTAAACATTAGTATGCGTGTGCGCGTACAGTGAAGGATATTATCACATCAAAGGAATGGTAACGGGAAATTATTGTATTGAAATTTTACAGAAAGGCCGCAAGGAGTCCAAATTTAATTTAAGATTTATGTTTGAAATGATTTTGTAATAATAGGTAAATAAGTAGAGAGGCCCTCGTAGCGCAGTGGCACAAGTTGTTAACTGTGGTTGTGAGTTCGAATGTCACTCGGGGAAATTAATTATTATTTATATTTATTAATATTTTCATTTCTTAACCAGGCAAACCGCGGCGTTGAGTCCCGCCACTCATCACGCAATACCTCGCAAATTCGGAAAGTGTGAAACGTAGTGTCGTAACACTAAGTTCTTTCTGCTTTCTCTGATGTAAGCGGGATACAGCGTGAAGCTAAGAAATAAGTCAATTTCATTATTATCATTTCCTTGCTTCAGTGAAACAAAGCACCTTACGCCACGCAATTAGTCAAATGTGAAGGAAAATCGGACAATGGAGTTTCTTGGCACACAGCAGTTCTTCTGTCTGCCTCGTTATTTGGGACAAACCAAAAACAATAAACCTATGTAATGATACATTAACGAGAGTCAGTGGCAAGTGCCTAAGTGTACAAAAAAAGGCTTTGTAATTTGACCTTTGAGAAATGTTTACATTTTAAATATTATAATTCCATTTCTTCGCTCTGGTGTCGAGGCAAAACGCGGCGTTAAGTTCTGCCACTCAACAGCCAATGCCTCCAGAATTCGGCAGAAAGTGGAGAACGGAGTGTTTTAACACTAGGTTCCCTCTGCCTGCCCTGCTGTATGCGGGATACAGCGTGAAGTTTATTTAATTTGATTTTTTAAAATATTATAGGTTTTTATCATCTCTGAAAACGACGCCTTATCTGAAGAAGGAGCATGGGGAGCATACTACATTTTTTTCTGCATGACGCTATAATGAAAACATGTCTGCACATTCTATTATTTTACTGTTACATTATAAATATTGTTACACTCGTGCCATGTTACCATTGCTTCTAATCATATCTAATCAACACAAAGTAAGTGGGCCCTACGTCAGCAATAGCATACAATTCATTCAATAATTCTATTGACACTAAACAACTAGCCAAATGTTTCTTTAGTTAAGCCTGGAAGCTAATATTTTTTTTATTATATTTTTAGTCCCTCAAGTGAGAACCGAACCTCCACTCATCGAGGTCAAACGCCATCTAAACCAAAATCTTGCTGCATTTGTAATTTTGTATTTTTTTTTTAATACTAAAATTAGTGAATGTTGTTCAGTATTCGATGATCGTTTCGATCGCATCTTTTGGCATCTCCCAACGTTTGGCAATTTGACCGCCCGTTGCATCTTATTATAAAGGCGTGATCATCAAATATTTTTTTAATTTAAACTTGTAAATTATATTTCTCATATATTTACAATTACTAATAGACACCAATAAAATCGATTCAAAACAAATATTATTTAGCTTAATTAAGGAAATGTAAGCAAAAGAATAAATTTATACGTTGGAAAGACCAGATGTTTTCTTTTATTTAAATTGTTGCTAAGCATTACCAAGTACAGTAGCAGGATGTAGGAATGTACAGAAATCACGATTTAGAGCAGACTGGGTGCGCGTGAGTGTTTTAATAAATGCTATGGGTGGTACCATGAATATTACTATTAACTGTTAATTTTTAATATTCTAGAATCCTTAGAAGTTTATGCTTAAATATATTCTATGAAATAAAGTTTTATGTAATTAAGTGAAAAAGCAGATAGTATGTAAAGCCTGCATAATTGGGAAAAGAGAGGGAGTTTAGTGTTAAGACATTCGGTTCCCCACGACGGCCTCTGTTAATTTATGTGAAAAAGGGTGTTAGTGTGTCTTTTTGTATGTGTGTGTGTGTGTGTGTGTGTGTGTGTGTCATCTATAATATTTAAAGAATGATTGAATGAATGAATTTAGAAATTATTCCCTAATTTATACTTTATGGATCTTTTAGACATTGTTTTTTTTTATTTTAATACTTTTTCTTTAATTTTTAACGGTCTAGCCTGGCTCTACGTCAGGTACAAGAAAGAAATTAATGACTTTTTCCTTATTTTTTTTATGTCAGTAGTGTTTTTTTAAATAAAATATAATATTTTTAATAAAACGAATATGGCCTTATAAAATTCATGATATCTTTTCTAAAATTAGTCCAAAAAGAAAGATTTTTAAATTATATACATACAAACAAAAGTAACAAAACAATTCTAAAATTAATATTATATTACATTCATATGATAACTAAAAGTTTAAGTATTTACCTCATACAGACGCAGTGAACTCGTGACCTACGTCTTACTAAACCCAACCCAATGTACATCTAATACCTATTTTTAAATTATATTCGCGAGCACAGACGCGATAATAATATAATCGTAAAAATAGTACAGTGCAAAGACTTCCTTCTATCTTTATTTCAATCAACATCATCGTTCTTTTGGTATCTACTATTCAAATAGTTAGTTATTTTAGTATAGAGCTGTTAGTGGTTCCTTTTTTCTAGGTATGCAAAAGAGGCTAGGTAAAAGAGAAGGCCTAATATAGAATCTGGTTCCGTTCGACGGCCTCAACTCGAAGTTCGAGTCCCGCAAGACATTCTCTGAGGCAGCCTCATGGTACTTGGACATTTTTCAGGGACAGAGTACCCTCTTCCGTTCATCCCATCTAACCGATGCCGCAGTATTGGTGTTGACCAGCGAATCAGCGATCAGACCTCAAAAGTAATGCTGTTAACTGCACCAGGTAAAAGTTTTCCAAAATTGACTCTTCTCTTAACTCTCTCAAGACTGTTCGATGAACGTTATCAACGTCTAAACACCGATACGCTGATCATTGAAAAGGCTACCCATAATAGAACTTACACGTAAAAAGTATTTTAACCAAAAAAAAATATATACTCAGAAGAAAAATCAAAGGAAAGAAAAGAAATGTAATTTATTGACGTAAAAAAAAAAACAATAAGTGTTACCCAATAGTTGGCTGACCGGCCGGGTTGGGGGACCGACGCGGTTAATTTTAACTGGACGATCACACGAATGATTTACAACTTATGGAGCGATACCAATGTAATTGTTACGGGCGACGCGACGTCCTTTGTTGCGATTCTTGTCATCTGCTATGAAATTAATTTGTTTTGTTTGCCATTTTATTTGT
>JAKRZM010001272.1:186327-262817 GCA_036379175.1 Heliconius cydno galanthus
GTGTCAAACTAATGCTACAACACCTTTACTACAATATCTAATTACTAAGCCTGTTTGTTTTACTTGGCACCGACTTCAAAATTATAAAATCTTTATATAATTATTTTTCACTTTTTAGTTCGTTGTTAGAAGTCGGTTTTTGTTTTTGTTAAAAATTAATTTATCATAAAAGCGAGCGAAGCAAACGCCCCCGTTTTTCAACAGAGGTGGGAGTCCCCTAATTAAACATATTTTATTTTTTCATTTCGATTTGATTTTAACTCAATATCACGTAATATCTCTAAAATTAAGTAGAAATTGGAAAACGGAGTAATACACCTAAGTTTATTCTACTTCGAACTTATATGAACAAAAAAAAGAAAATTTCATCTTCTGACACTCACAAACTTGTTATTAGTTATGTTTATACTAAAATAGTAATTATACGAAGCTTTTAGAGTTTTAGTAACGTAGTAGTCATTCGTTTAATTATAGATCTTCTTTATCTTCATTGCTAGTGAGCTTTACACTATAAAGCTAACGTTTAAATAGTTTCTCTAATCAATTTTGATGTGTGAAACTTTCATGCGATTTCTTTTATGTTATTTTAAAATTTAAATTAGATACAAGAATAAATATAAATTAATAATTTTAATTGACTAATTAATACGCGTTTTAAGCGGTATTGATGCCTGCATAAAGTTATATCTTCTATTTTATAACATTTTGAAAGTGTTATTCCTCATATAGGAAAGTTAAATACTTATTAAGTATACGTATAAAAATTTGAACGTAGCGGGATTTGAACCTGCGACTCTTTAGAACCGTCCAACCGTCCGTCTTGGATGGTTTCCAAAGAGCCGAACCTCCTTTAAACACCTCCTAGGTTCCTTTAAACCAATGAAATTTCATAAACTTTGTGCTTGCCTGTCACGACCTTTCTACTTGTCACCTAATAATGGGATTTTGACTCACGGTTGCTTAAGAAATATTTTCCTTTCTCAGGTCCTACAATCTAGAGTCGATTCAACAGCTAATGTATACATCTGGAATAGATGAAAACCGGAGATGGAAGTTTCTTAGCGCCTCTCATGTCCTATTAGATCCGGGAGATACATAGAAATAGAAAATTTTATACAAATCCTATAGTTTTCTCTACAAATCGTAAATAAATACTTAAGGTAAGCCAAAGATCATATTTAAGACGCTGAGGCGAAACTCGGTTGACATTTATGCGCATGAGTCATTTTCTCGCAATACACTTGCTGGCAAAATAGCTTGTTGCGGTCATTATTTAATAGACAGACAGACAGACATAAACTTTTTGAAACGTATATATTAATACGAATACAAGCTCGCGACTTTGCTTGCCTGGAGTACCTATAAAACGTAAAATTCGGTATTTTACAGTTCTAGTAGGTCCCTATGAATCTCAAGTAATCCTCTCTTAGTGATTCCCCACACTTCCCACGAAACCTGCCAAATTTCAGCTCTCTATGCGCAGTTGTTTTGGCCGTGCGTTGTCCGCCGTCTGAATTTTATATACTTATACATATGTATATAGAATATATGTATAATATAACTTAATTACAATTTTTTAAGCACCAGAGAAGGCAGACTGGCGGAGGCGGAAGGATTAGACTTGCGTAAATACAAGTGGATAAAGTTATATAAGACACTACTAAAGAAAAAATTGGAAAGACATTCGCCTTTTTACTGAAGAGTGACAAATCATTTGTATCTTTAAAATAGGAAGCTCCCGACACTGGCTAACTAATTTGTTAAAGAAGTGACAGTGTCAAATTACAAGTATTTAATTGGCCACCTTTTTGTAGTAATAGTGATTAAACTATTCACGATGGTAGTAGGTTCAATCTCAATCTCTCAAATTAATTTTAACGTTTCCCAAGTTAAAATTTTTATACATAATTTCCCGGGCTATTAGATAAAGCGTGAATTTGGTTTCCACTATCCAACACTGAAATAGGCAAAAACTGGAAGCATATAAGAAATGCATATAAAGACGGCAATTTATATTATGTAAGTAAGTTTCGATAAAATATAACCAAGTAGATTTTACTACCACGTTTAATGTGTGCATGGAGGTGCATGGAGTGTAATAAAGCCTATGCATTTTATCATAAATTGTCTCGAATGGAAATCGAATTCGTGACTTCCTAACCACGAGGCTGTATTATTTATAATACTTTCTAGCTGCCATTGCAAATGGGTGTAATTTTATTATTTCTAAGTATCAACAGCCTAAATATTTATTTTTTCCTGCTAAATTGAATATGATAAAAGGAAAGTATCATCCGAGAAGTTTAACTTTGCTTAGTGAAAAAAACTCTTTTCCGCTTTCTGAAACTACTATGCAACCCTCATTTTAACCGCACATGATAATCATATGATCAAATTTCAAAAGCTCAACGGCTAGTGAATAAAATAAAAGATTAATAACTATGAAATATCGATATTGATCGATCAAAACATGTCTAATTATGGGTTAAAAATTCACTTAGGAGTTTTTGTCTGCTTCACGCTTTCCCATTATAATAGGGGAACACACTAGGAGAACTTAGTGTTGAGACACTCCGTTTTCCTTTTCTTGCTTAGCTTACAAATAGGGATCGAACCCACAACCAAAGCAGTTACAGGCAGACGTTTTCACAGTGCGCCTCGACGGCCTAACTTAATATTTTTTATCGCTTCATATATATATAAAAAAAATATTTCAATCTCTTATCGATATTCATTCAGTTATTCGCACATTGTTTATTAACGTCATTTATTTATACATTTACGATTATTACGAAGAGTTATATATAATATGAAAAAAAAATTGTACGTTATTACGTTGGTACGTTTATTTTTTTAAATTAAAATAAATATAAAATTTTCACTTATCTTATAACAGCGCAATCTTGATAAATTAATTATGAATATTTATGTATGTTTAACAAATTTTATATGGTTTCTTCGAAATATTTTAATTAAATCGACATTTTAGTTTTAATGAAATTACCAAATGTTTTTTTTATTGGTAATTAAAATATAATACATTTTTATTATTTGATTCAATAGATATTGAGTTGAATTGAATCTGACTGTAAGGGCAACGATTATGGGTTCGATTCTCACTCTAGAGATCGAATTTTTTTTTCCCTCGCTTTGGTAACAAGTCGCTGTGTTGAGTTCCACCATTCAACACGAAAAATTTCGAAGATTGGTAGAAGATTGGGTAGGATGACGGAGTGTCATAACATTAGGTTCCCTCTGCCTATCTCGCTATGTACATGAAGCAGCGTGGAAGCAAAATAATACAAGTTTTATATGCAATATTCTAATTAACATTTCTTAAGTTTATTTTTATACTAAAAAGATAAAAACCTAATTGTCTTCAATTAACGTAAATAAAGCTTGATATTTTTTGTTACCTGCTTTTTAAAAAAGGTAAAGAAAGCTTCGAAACGTTTTTACAACACTTAAAAGTTTTTAGAGTCTAATTAGCTCGTGCATCCTTTTTAGCGTATTCTTTTCTTAATAAGAAAAAAATATTTGAATACAGGTAGACATAGAAACCTGATTTACTTATAAAGAATCCTCGACTTAATTGATGGGTAAAGTCTTTCAGAGTGTAATTAATAAAAAAAACAATTTAAGCGCCATCAAACACATAAAAGTTTAATTTAAAAGTAAATCTTAAAGATAATAAACTCCTAAAGGGTTTCTTATATTTTTTTGATAATAACCTTCTCCTTACGGTAATAAATAACAAGAGAATCAACGAAATTGATCCAGCCAGCATGCAATGACTAAGGAAAATAGAGATTAATTTTAATATAATATAAATATAATCCCAACTACGCTAAACTAAATTAATTAATAACTAATAACTCACATCATCGTTCCAATCACCGTCACTGTAATCTTCCCTATCACTTTTATCATCTTTTAAATTCTGAAACTCCTGAACAACTCCTTTGAGCTGGTCGTCACTTATAGTTCCCCACATTTGCATCGCGGACAAGAGCTCCTCATCTTCATCTGTCAGTTCCTCCGGCTTAAGAGAATTGAGCCTATCCAATTTCGCGTACAGCTTGCTGTTGAACTTTTTGGACGGTGCTATGGTGAACTTTTCGAGCTTTTCATATATGTGGTTTAGTCTGTCAACGAAGCTCGGCTGGTCTGTCATGTATGCTTGTGTTTCGTATAGAACGAGCAGCGTGTATAACACGTAACGCATCATGCTGCTGCCGCGGCGGGACGTCGACTGGCCACATGGCGCGACTGTAGGGTACGCGAGCGTGATATAGACTTATTAGCTTTTGTTATCATTAAGTTTTAATAGATTGTTCAACTAAAGTTTTTTTTTGTTGTTTTTGATGTTTTTTTTTCGGTATATTATTTGTATAATATTTTGTATTAATTTTATATATCCATGTTTTTTTTTTAATATAATAAATGAAGAGATCATTTTGTTGAACTAAAGTTGTTTTTTTGGTTGTTTTTGATGGTTTTTTTTTTCGGTATACAAAATAATTTTGTATTAATTTTATATATCCATGTTATTTTTTTTTAATATAATAAAGTAAATTTAGGTTGTAAATTTGAAATAATAAGGATATTTTTCAGGAAAGCGTACATAAAATGTAAATTTCATATTATTTAAATCGGTTCTGGTTGGTTATGGTTACCCTACTGACCAGATATATGTATAGGTATCTGGGATATATTAAGAATCGAGACGGGTTCCATTCATACGCTTCTGGATTTCGAGGCAGGAGCGTTGCACTTATTAATCTACTTATATTGATTACCTGTTCAGCACTCTCGTTTTCGTTTATTTTTAAAACTTTTTTTATATAGGTAGAAAAGGTTATTTAATATTTTTTTATTATTATTATTTTCAAAGAGATTATGTTAAAAGTATATTGCTATAGATAGATATATATCTGACCTCCGTTTTGCAAACAGAAAGATTGTGTGTTGAATAGCTGATTTTAACGCCGCACTATATTATACCTGATTTTTTTTTCTTGTAATTTACAAATAATTTAGGTATCTTGGGTGGTGGCCTTAAATTGCTAAGTCATTTGATCTTTATAGCGTTACATATTAACAAAAAATTGATTATTATGCGTAATAAAAAACGAATTCATATAACCTTTGCATAATATGTAAATTAATTGGTTTAAATTATAAAAAATGTGATCTAATATTTGTTGATTTTGAAACTTTAGAAAAAGTTAGTATAAAAACTATAAAGGAAAGTAAAAAACCGGCCAAACTTCTGTACCATTATCTATTTTATTCCATTACATTAAGTATTTATTTTATTCCATTTTTTAACAACAGTAACTATTACGTGAGATACAACCTGATGACAGAAGGACAGACAGACACGTGGCATCTTAGTAACAGAGAGAACCTATTGTCAAGACTCTCCGTTCTCCATTCTTCAAAATCCAGGCATCACGTATTGACTGGAGGAACTTGTTATCTTGACAGAGCTTAGAAATGAGGATAATTCACTCACTCCCTCGATTAAGGCTAGACCCATCACGTTTACAATAGCCTTAAGAAATGGAAACTTCAACTAATATTAGTTGATTTGGCAACTTTTAAAAGAAGTTTGTACAAAAAACTCTATAATGGAAAGTGAGCGTGTTTCATAATTAAATGTTAAAACATATAATTTTATGTTTTATTATATCCACTTTTTATTCAGAGGCAAAAACAGTAAATTGCTTTGAGGTATTCGTTGCATCAAATCCAACTATGTAGTACAATTTATAAGAGATGCTCATCAATAGGACCACCATGTTGTAAGATAAGCTTGAGCTTATATTTTTATTTTTTTTATTATAATTACATTTTTTGTGTAGTTTTGTGTAATTGTATATAATAAAAAAAATCTTTAATTCGTAGTATATTCGTACATGTGAAATTAATATTGTGAGGTTTATCTATAATACATACATGTTTGTATTCATATTTGTGGCATGTTGAATTTTATAATATTTGTTAATATTTTTTTTACTTAAGAAAAAATTTGCTAATTAATTCACTACGACAAAAAAAGACAAGTATTAATCACATATATCTCCATATAAAACCAAACAGGACCTCCAGTTATATATAAATTAACATAATTATGCAGCGTTAGTTGTCATAGCATGACACAGAAACTCTCTTTGGAATACGATGAATTTGTATTTTTATACAATTTTGTAATAGCAATTTAGTTACTTAACACTAGGTTCCTAGGTTCTCTCTGCTTCCTGGTTATGTGACGTGATACAGCGTGTAGCTAAAAAAAAGAAAAAAAAGTCCAGAAATCCCAAGGCTCCATAAGTAATGGTGAACCTACTTTCGTTTATAACGTGTGGGGTCTCCATCCTTTGCTACTGCACTATGCATGACAAAAGCAATAATATACACTTAAGTTATTTGTCCAATAATTATTAACCAGTGGCCGACCGTGACTTTCCTCACGTTTTGAGAATTTGTTTATATACATATGTTAATATGTATATTTGTATATATAAAATATCAAAAAGTATTATTTGTATCGCAATCGTAATTTTTGATGTGTTTTTTTTAACTTTTTAAATAATTATATGTAAGACGAGACTTATAAACATTTTACAAATTAGAATGGAAATTAAGATCTATAACAATAGCTCAATATTTATCAATTCTTACTTTATATGAATTTGTTATTACAATTTGCAATTTTGTGACAAAAAGTTATAAAAAACTACCAAATTATTGAGATTTTTCTTTGAAATATATGTACTAATAATATAACAAATATTACTTACATGATAAGTAACAGGCAAAAGTTATTTACAACATAAAGCTTTGATGGATTGTAGTTTCATATAATATTTTATAAATGCATATCAACTGTATAATAACACGTTAAAAAACTAGAATCATTAAAAAGCACGCATTCTTCAGTTTCTTCATGTTTTACATTAACAAAGTAGATATGTATAATTCGTAGTCAAGATCAGGTTTTACAAGGCTTTGGCCAGTATTGAGTTTTTCTGCTGCTATTTCTTGAATAATTGCTATAAATTTACAACTGTTTACGTCGACGTAAATAGATTATTTACAATACTAACTATAATGGAAAAACATTATATGGTCAGCTTAGAGTGTAAACCTGCTAAATCCGTTTAATAATTTGTTTTTTCGTTATGTATATTTTAATATCAATAGAAAGTGAAGTGAAAATATAAAATATTCCATTTCCTCGAGTGGGAAACGAACTCACAACCTGCCAATTGCAATCACACACTTGTACCAGCAGTATGACTGGACTCATTTAAGTATATCGTTCATCTTAATAAAATGTCTCCTATGAGTGTTCATGAGTCATAACTAAAAGTAATTCATTTTCACAGACAGTTCATTTTATGGGTAAGGCTGAACCAAAGTACTGACAGAAAGGATTACTTCATTTCTATTTACCGAGAATAAGAATAGAATTCACAACCATTGAATGCAGTAAGAATATCTTATTTAGATTCATAAAATATACCTGTATAATTATATTAACATATTTTTTATATTGTTTGTTCATAAATTATAATGCATATATAAAGTAACTAGTGGACCCGAACGCGGCTACGCCCGCTTGAACTATAGGAATATTTATTAAATATATTTATGAAATTATTTTCAGTTTTCAATAGAGAGATGCGTTAAGCAAGCTCATTTTGGGGGACGTTTTCTAACAACAAACTTTGCAAGTCGTTGCTTAGCAACGGAGGTTGCTATAAACATGGCGGAATAAATTCAATGATGATGAGATGAGATGTCAAATTAATAAGTGTTTTAATATATTGGTATATGTCGAAAATATTACAAATATGAGAAAAAAAAGTATCCTATATTCATCCCGAGACCCTCAAGTATCTCTATATGAGTATTTTATCACAATTAAATTAGCGGTTTGGCCCTGATNTATGGATATAAACTTATAATATATTGGCTATAGTATATATTAAGTCTGTCCAATATATTCTGACAAAAAGTCCCCCTTTTTTAACACACCGTCTGAAGATAATCAGATTCTGAACAAAGTTATATGAGTCGTTTGTATGCAATTTTTTACAACGCATTCGTATAACGGTGCAGGTAATCGATTATTTTAACAGTCATATTCAATTTTATTTATTTTGTTTTGTAAGAAAATTTTAACGTTATTTTGTGCAAGTCAAGTAAGTATACTTTTTTATTATACATTCTCACAGTCTAGTAAGTTTAAGCTTTAAGAAATATTTACTATCTTTTATTTGGTAATAATATATTCACATACATTTATTTATTTTTAATAAACAAAGGAAAACAGAACAAAGCTTTTGTTTTTTAGCAATTTAAGCTTTTAAAACGCAAGAGGTCAAAGAAAAGCGAAGTCTTATACATATCGAAGATGACTATACGTTTCTAAAATTATACCTACACAATATACAATATAATGTTCAAGAAATTACACTTCCTTGTTCCTTCGATTCGAGTCATATTTCAATCACTGTATTTACTGAGTTCAATGTCGATTTCTCTGCAAATATTGCGGTCACGAGCACATCTTACGTTGTAATTTGTAATCAAGAACCCATTTATTTAGTAAAAGAATAATATTTTTTTAGCTTCACGTTTTATACAGCAGGATAGACAAAGGAAACCTACTGTTAAGACATCCCATTTTTCACTTTAAGACGGAACTTAACGCCGCGCATTGTTTATGGCAGTGGGGAAATGAAAAGTATTTGTATCTTAATCGCCCGAGTAGGTAAATCAATCTCTATCTCATATAATGTGAGAATCTTGTGGAGGACGAAAATAGTATAACATAGTTAACATCCACCTTATTGCAAAGCAAGCGAGGTTGAATCATATTATTACATACAGACCACTATTGAATGGATTCAGTTGAAATTAGTCATACGAGTGGCTGTCATGATGCAAGAAGTACTTAAGAAATGAGAGGAAATTTAAGAATTTTCAGGCTATGAAATACAATAACTTAAGTTGCATGTGCCCACATGCATTTATTTTGTATGAAATGAACTACAAATATAACTTTGTAATGATTTTTTTCTATGAAATACCTATAAACTTTCATTTATCGTATTTTTTTTCTTTATTTGTATGGTAAGTTTTTACTTCATACCAAATTTCATAACTTTCACGGGAATTTCAAATTTAAGCGCTTTAAGGAAAGGAGCTATAGACCTAAATATTCGTTATTAATTTCAGCTTGAAATCTCCACACGATCTCGACCTTAAAACAATAACTCTTGAATTTTCAAATATATCATCTCGTCGTATTGATAACATTATTATAACCCACTTGAGAAGTGTCTATTGCATTTATTAACATAGCCCGTTCTATAAAGACTGTTTCGACAAACATTCTAAAATAAGCTCAAAACCAAAAAGAAGTAGCCAAAACCTCGAAATTTAAAAAAAATGCATTTTTCAGTTTTAAGCATCACTTTCATTAATATTAGTCATGAGATCTAAGAAGTTTACTAACCGGCACATTTTATCTTATCTCCTCATAATCTGACCGCAATTAGGTCACGTACCTTCGCACACTTAAAACAAAAACATTGTATAACGCGAAACAACGTAAATTATTAATTTAAATTTAATTTATTATTTCATCAAATAAAAGTAATTTAGTCGATGTTTCTTTTAGCGCCGCACAGGCTAAAGTTCGGGGAACCTTACCCACCTCCCGAGAATTTTGTTGTTTATTTGCAATTCCTTACATTTTATAGTTAGTTGTTCCTTAATTTGTTTTATCTTCGCGTATCGCATTTTTGTGTAATATATAGGGGGACTGCGTGGTGGGTGGCGAAAGCTTACACATTTTGCGTTAAGCAAAGTGACGACAACAAAAATAAATAGTATAAGAAAAGTATAAGAACTTCGATGTAGCTAGATGAGAACGTATGGCTTAGTGGTCAGAGCGCTTGGAAGGTTTCCAAGAGCAAGGTTCAAGTCTCGCTACGTTCAAATTTTTATACGTTTTCTAAATAAGTATTTTTCTTTCTTACGTGTGGAATAACACTTTAAAAATGTAAAAAATATTTAAGAAATAGCATTCTCTCTTGCCAAATGATAATTCTAAGTAATTATCTTTGGGTAGCGGAATTTTGTAAAAATCTCCCTACATATTATATGTACTTATTTATTTTTATAACTTATTTCCGCTTGACATACGAGTAAATAGGTTATAAAAATTAATATATTAAATAACTCGTTTATGCGATATATAGCTTCGTCCGAGTATTTAAATGAAAAGTACTAAGAGATGTGTTTAACACAAACATGACACTTCGAGTGGCTTTGATCGTTATAGTGGGTCACACTTATTCCTCGATAAGTGGACTATCCACCATAAACAGAAGTTTCAATTCGAAATATTAGTTTCTGAGATTAGGACATTCAAGTTAACAAACTTTTCATTTATTATATAAGTACAAATACTACTAGGGTACTTCTCTTTTCACTTGCCAATGGAGTTTGGCTTGCAACACGTATTGAAAACTCACAAAGAGACACAAAAATGGGTTAAAAAAACAAAGTGTCTCAACACTAGGGTCTCTACCAAGCTTTATAAAAGATATGCATAAATTATCGCACCTAATGGTAAAGGATAGTTGTTTACATTTAAAATATGTAATATTATTCGTTTATAAACTAAAAAAAACAAGCTTAGAGTTCCAACAGTTACTTTCCAGTTTCATCTGAAGCCCATGTTATATTATATGATATAAATAAAATTATGTAAATTTAATCAAATAGACAAGATAATGATAAGATAGATGATTCTGCGTGATTAATGGACCAAAAACGGTACATTATACATATTTAAATTTCTTGCTTAACTTATTTAATTAATTCCTACCTCGTTGTTTAGATGAACTCAAGGAATCTTACTCCGTTATTTAGTTTTCGCTGAGATAATTTTTTTATTGATTAGAGAATTAAAAAATTACAATTAACAAGACTTATAAAAACAGTATGTGTAGGTTAAATAAAATAAATAAAAATAATGGATCTATATATATAAGTATTTATTAGAGCGGACAACTATATTCAAATTAAAATTCTAATAAAATTAATTTAATAATCATATAAAATCTTTAAAATCTAAAAATTATTTGCTTTCAGAATATTTTCTGGAAATTTTGTTGTAACTTAGTTACTTTATTTTAAAATTGGCATAAGACTGGACGCATATAGTAGAATCATGATTATTATTTCATTATAATTTATAATATTGTTTCAGTCATGACGTAGTCAGGAACGCCTGCTATTTGTAGTAGTCGGCTTTAGGCGTAAATATTTGTTTTAAATATTTTTACTAATATTTTAGTCACCTTTACCCTTTATCCAGCCAACAGAAGGAAAAACAGGGAACTGAGAACGTTTCAAGTCACTCCGTTCTACTTTCTACCCAACTTCTAGATATCACATGTTGAATGAAGGAGCTCAACACCGCACTTTGTCTTACCAAAGCAAAAAAATAATTCTTTCGTCTGATTGGGGATCGCTGTTTTACTAGTCTGATTGACGTAACGCTTCACAATGTTTTTGCCCTTTCCAGATAATATGAAGAATGTGTCTTAAAAATTATAATATCATTTACTAGGAAAATAAATTTATCATAAAAGATAAATGCAATCTTCTTAAACGCCTTCTTAGACAAAATTAGAATAAATCGATGTTTTTAGATATTAGTAACGATAATGATATTTTCTGATCCGTTATAACGTTATTTTTTTAATAAAGGCATGTCTGCACGAGTTAGATAAATAAATGAAATTTATTGTACCAGAAATTCCATATTGTAAGGTGACTCTATCACATATTTACACAGCGGCCTACATTAGAACAGTTTCCTCTATTAAACAATTTACAGTTTTACTGCGAAACGTGCTCTAAGGCGCGTTAAATTTTCACGTTATTCACACTACCTCGTATATTCCGTGGTATAATCGCCTTTGGCTTAGTATCTGGTAATAGTCGGCTGTTTACGGGTCATGGATATAAGTGCCAAAATTTAGAATTGTAATTTTTTTACAGCTTCACGCTTTACAGCTTCACGCTTTACAGCTTCAAGCTTTCCCGCAAAATATGGATAGACAAACGGAACTTAATATTAAGACACTTTGTTACTCATTTTCCACCATAATTTCGAGACATTGGGTGTTGAATAACGGACCTCAACGCCGCACTTTATGTACCAGATCGGTGACCACTGTGTCAGGAGTGCTCCAATTATGTTTGTAATAGACGCGTGATTGTATTAGATATACGTATAAACAAATAACCTCTATGTTATAGCAAAGATTTCAAAACGTTTTAAAATAAGATTGTAGATATAGATAGACGTTTTGTGAACAAATTCAAGTGAACTTTGAAAAGTCGCTCACTTTCTTATATCAATAGAAAAGATAAATTTTAGTGTCAATACATTTTTTCATTGTAGAACTATATTGATAGATACTTATGTCTATTATGCATACAAAAATATACATTAGACCTTATTTTAATTTTTCCTTCTAACGTTCAATTAAAACTATGATTAAGATTAATTAAAAAGCTGTTTTTATTACCGATGCTGACGCATATCTTCACCGCCTCTAACATGCGCTAAAATATTCAAAATGCAATAAAGAGCTTCAAATGACCACGTTCAAAGTAAAGCATCAGTTAGTGTGTCATAAAATTATGATTAATAGTTTGTTTGTGTTAAGAGGAAACTTTAATACTTTATTTAAATAGATTTATTAATAATATATTGTAATTTACGTACATATATATATCCTAACTAAATCATAAGTAGGTCAAATATTCGTTTGAGTTGCAATGGCGCAGCACCTGCCTATAATCGCAATGTTTTTGGGTTCGATTTCCACTCAGAGGAATGATTTATTCGCTCTGGTAATAAGGCGAAGCGTGGCGTTGATTTCTTGTGTATGAGCCACATGTATATAAGTATTTTTTAAAGATTTTTTTGGTAAAAAAAAAGAAATAATATTTTCTCCTATTATATTTCTTGTATGATATTATAGTAAATGGTTGTGAGTTCAATCACGAATACATTTAATATAATGTTTCTTTTTCCGATAGCCGTTGCTGTAGCTTATAGACTGATTATTATTATGATTTTCGCCATTCAATAAAATTTTCTTATTTTAACAGTTAGAAGGACAGAAGGAAGGAACTCTCTTCTCCACTTTTCGCATGAATCCAACAAATTGCACATTGGTTGCACAGGGGGGGGAAAAAGCCATTGTCGCGAGTGGGAGGGAGCTCAAAACCATCGCGTTTGCATGTAGACATGCCCCACTGCGCCACAGAGGACTCGCAGCATATAAACTGGTCAGCTGTAATTATCGCCACTTCTCTATTAAAACCTAGATTGATATGACGCGTGACCTAAGCTCTGAGGCATTTAGTACATTCTTAGTCTCTAAGTCATACGTTGTAAACATTTTTATCTCAATCTCCATAAAATTTTGTGTTTATTTTTTTATAATAACGTAATTTACGGCTCTTTAAATGTTATGTGGAAAAGATAAAGAAAAGGTTTAAATATTTTTTAGTGTTAAAAAATATTTAATTCTTCATTTTCTGCTTACTTGAAAAAAAATTAATTAATTCAATTATATCTTGCATCAATGCCTTAATGATATAAGGAAATCAAAATATTTTATTTTATTATCCTAATAGGATACGAACCCACAGCAATCGTGCATTATAAAATATTTAGATTTTTAACTGTGCTACAATGGTCTCGTGTGATATTAAAATGATCATTACAATCATTATATTATTAAAATAATAACTTTATACTTTATTTAAACAATAAAGTTTTTATTAAATGTTTGCCACTCCTGGACTTTCAAGCCCTTTGACCAAGTCTGGTCACGCATTATAATTGCACATCAATTTAATTAAGAAGTCTGCATGTTTGTCATACTCAGTGGAGGCGTGAAGAAAGTGTTAATGTCAATTCTATTTAAGAAATGTGGCCGTTTCTGTTTATTTAATTCTTGGACTTCATTGGGGTCTAGTTGGAAAGCGTGATTGTACTCGTGGTGGTCTAAGGTTTGATTTCCACTCGACATAATGTCAATATTTAAAAATATTTTACCTTTATGGTTAGGTAGTGACTCAATTTACTCAGAACTGTGAACAAAGTTTCATGACACTGAGTTCTTTTTGCCTATTTATTAGAAAGAGGAACCCTTATAAGAACACTTTGTTGTCGGTATGACTGTCAAGAGCCTTTATCTCAGGAATGCTTAGAGATATCAAGTTGAAATGGAAACAATATAGATAGATTTGAGAATCTACGGCCCCATGATTTCCTGAAAAAAATGTATTTCAACATTTACTTAAAATAAAGATATGGCCGCTCACATCGCAAAAAACGTGTATTTCGATGCTATAAAGGGAATCAAAATTAAGTAGCCTTAAGAGGAAGGCACAATTTAGTATTAAAGCTGCTAGTTTCAAGTAAGATATTAGATGAAAGGGCTCTGGTTAAGCTAAGCTTGAATTTCAGAAAAAGCTCGAGACCTCCAATTTTTGTACGGAACCCTCGGTGGGTGAAGCCGACTCGAGCTTGTCCGGTTTTTTTTTAATCTTAAAGAAAAGCGAGATATGTCGACGAAAATAACTTAATTCATAGTCTGTGTCTCTCATGTTTATTAAAGGAGTGAAAAAGTATTAATGTCAATTCTATTTGAGATATTCACGCGCGGTATTAGTTTACGGAAGATGTATCAAATGAAGTATTTATTTAGAAGCAAATAGTCAGATTTATGTCTTGAAAGCTATTTTTAACCGACTTCTGTAAGAAAAGGAGGTTATCAATTCGACGCTATTTTTTTTTTAATACAAGTTATAAATAATACAAGTGTATAGAACTAAGATTGTACGATAGAAATAGCTACCGTTTTTACTTGTTTTGTTAAATCCATAAGTACGAATTTAATTTATAATTAAGACATTTGAAAAAGATAGACAAAGAGTACGTAGGGTAAGAGTAGGTACCTTAGGTAGGTAAATATAATTATTTACCTGAATGGAAATCGAATTCAGAATCATCGTTATTACCGTCAAACGCTGTGCCACTATGCCAGGACGGCCCTCATTTTAATTTTAATATGTCAATGGACATTGCTTATTAAGTTGAAAACTTTTGCTTGAAGGTAACCGATATATCGCCGTTGTTTATCATATATCAATTTTTACATGTAAACAATGGTCCTTACGTTTAATAACTTTATTAAGCCAGAGCGAAGAAATTAAAATATTAATAAATAATAATTAATTTCCTCGATTGGTGATTGAACCCACAATCGTCGCGTTAGTCGCCACAGTCACAACCTTGTGCCGCTGGGCCACAACGACTACATAGATCTTTCGTTCAGGCACATTTAAACCGCATTAAGAGTACCTAAACTGAATTATTAAGCTAATAAATTTAAAAAAAACACAAGAAAACCATAAATCAGACGACCAAAGACAAAAAAACTAACTAGGCTAATAATAAATTGGAATGAATTGGTCACATGATGTAACAGTTTCCCAACCAGATGTTCAGAATCTCTTTCTGATGTAGACTAATTAATTTTTTTGATTGACACCACGACAAATTGCCTTTAGTTAGTTATATTTATTTTCGAGTCATTACGTAATGGGTGTCAAGTGGCTATGTATAGGGAGTTTGAATTTAACTATTGTTATTTTTTTATTTTAAATATTTTCAAACACACTGTATATGGGTAGTAGATTAGTTGAGATACTTTTGTCTACCAATACTTACCTATATTATACATGGTGCCTTGTAGTATTCGTCGTCTATTTTAGATATTTAGTAGGACGTCTGAGCCGAATGCATTATGGTTTGCAATTTTGATTAACTAAACGTGAAGAAGCGAGTTAAATATATTAAGCATTTATTAATATAGGTATAGATAAAAAGTTAAAGGTAAGTAATATGTACCTGTTTCATATAAAATCAAATTTAATCCAAAACTATTTATTTTAATATATAAACTGATTTTACTTTCATTTTTATTTAGTACAATTTTGTTCTCCAACAATCATGTTTAATTTAAAGAAATTGCATAAAACTAAGGAACAGACAATAGGACACTTGTGCTATTAATTACCAAGAAAGATAATTATATTCTATCAATTCTTCGTATTTATTTTATTGCTATGATTGATTACAATGTAATAAATCTTCAACTGGGTACTTTAAGGCACAATGTCAATAATTAGTATGTATAGTCTAATTTCTAATGGAAGTGTCACAAGTCAGTCAGGGATTCAATTTCCAATTGATGAAAAGTGTTATTATTATTAATAATACTTTTTTACTTGAAAATGTAATCAGAAGCTGTCAAACTAATGTACTTTTTATATAAAAAAAAGTTTTATTTTTTAATGATATTTTAATTATAGAGAACTGGGGCACAGTGCCTGACTGTTACCAATTTGATTCATTATTTTCATTTCCTTGCTTCAGCAACGAGACTAAACTCGGCGTAGAGTTCTGCTACTCAACACGTAACAGGTCAAGCTGGGCGGAGTATTTTAACACTGGGTTCCTTCTGCCTACCATGCTACGTGCGGGAAACAACGTGAACCTACACAAAAAAATCCTATAATATAACGATTTACAAACACTAGATAAATCATGATCGTCATTTCCTTCCCACATTAAGCATTTATATTACGACACACGCTCATATATATGTATGTAGATCGAATACAATTCGTTGCAAAACACTATTTTGTAACTTAAGTGTGAATCGTAAACACTAAGGTTATTAAAATAAGTGAATGTGCGGACGTTTAACATTATATATGTTTCTAGATAGAACAACTTTAATTAGTTTTTAAAAGTACAATTAATATGAGATATATTTATCATCTATTCACCTATAAAGCCTGATCCACACTCCAGCGTGAATCTAGCTCCACACGAGGCGAAGCGAGGCGAGGACGGGGCGTTTCAGTCCTCTCGCGTTCCCTCGCTTTATTTTACAGTCGCTTCGCTTTGGTGAGGAGATCAATTACACTCTTGCGGTCGTCATAACGCACAACCGAATAAATGAATTAATCTAGTGTAGTTGGTAGGCACTCCTGCAGCCTCCAGTCGCCAAGACTCGTGTCAAGAGCCTCTAGGTGTGAGCGGAGAGTGTGAATTGGGCATGATTTGTTTCATATTAACAACCAAGAGGTCGTCGTGATGCAATTGGATAGTATCTGAATGTAAATACGATTGTGGGTTCAATCGCCATTCGGGGTAAAGATATTTAGTGTTTACATTTTCCTAATCTGTTAGACCAAACGAGGTGCTGAGTTTCGCTATCCAACCAGCTGTCTCTAAAATTGAAGGAAACTAGAGAATGGAGTGTTTTAATACTAAGTTAGAGTACCTATAGTTAAATATTATTACACATTTAAAAGACAAACTGAATTATACAGATTTACAAGTTGAAGCACTGCTAGATATGGGCCTACATTTTATTAGTTATATTTTAAATACTTTTTCCTATGTCCGTTCTAGAAATGTATAAAACTTAGATGCAAACATTCGAATGTTCCAAGTCTCCAACTAACCTTAAACAGTGGATATTTCTATTTGTTATTATTGCTCAAGTATTTGAAAATGTTATTTACTTAAACTTAAATTTAGCTTTAGTAGTTTAGTACGTACTTGTTAAGTTAAAAGGCAGCTGATTTAGCATGAAGATTTAATTCTACTAATATTGTTATATTTATTATTATAACTTTATAAATATTTATTTATTATTTTACGCTTTGTTTTTGGTAAAACACGGGAAAAAAGAAAATAGCTTTAACGTGATCGTTTCACCCGATGGGAATCGAATCTACAATCATCGGGTTTTGGAGACGCTGTGCCATAATTAAGAATTAAGAAAGATAGAATTTTATATTGTTTATTTTTGACATCTTTTCAAAACAAGTTCAAAAATTTGCGAAAAATGGAGAACAAAGTAATTAAGTTGGAATTTCATATTTATACCTACAGTCATCATCATCATCATCATCATCAGCCTGTCCTCGTCCACTGCTGGACACCCCATCTAGCTGGAGTAGTGGAGTGGAAGTAGTGTGCCTAAAATCAAATTAAATTTTAGAGAAATGTCGCTTACGGGTTTTTATTATTTATACAAAACGACTTGCTACGTGTCATAAGTCACGTCCCATTATTTAGTTTCGGGACGCTTCTGTTTATTATATCCAACGTTATAGAAATATTTCTGTTCTTACTGTCGAAATTGATGTACTAAATATCTAATAATTTATTAACTGTGCGTACTTACTTGTTTGCTATTTTTGCGTCTTAAGCAAACATACGGGTAAGCTTTGAGGCTATAAACGAGTAGTTAATTATTTTTATTTCTAAACCCCCCTGAAACTCCTTTTACCTTTCTATTTTAATCTTTCAAAATTTTAACGGATTAAAATAGAAGATTAAAGTTTATTTAAAGTAATTTACTAAGATTTTCTTTCTTTAAAATCTAATGATAATTTTTTTAAAAAATAATAATTGTTATTTTTACCAGAAGAAAATATCTATTGGGATGTTAGAAAATCACACAGGCAAAACCGCATTCAGAAATTAAGTCAAATATATAATACATCAATTCAATAATAGGTACCTATATAGCGAATTATTACTCATAATTTTATAATAAACTCCATTCCAAGCTTTGCTATGACGCGTGTATAATTAATCCAATAACAAGCTTTTGCTCGAGATCTGTCTACATTTAGACAAAATATCGTTCAGAAAGAAATAAAAATGTGTAGTAAAAATATAGTATTTTTGAATTTTAAAGTGTTATTCCATACTTAAGAAGAAAAATACTTTTTAGTAAACATAGTAAAATTTGAACTACATATTACGTTTATAATTAAAATAATAGACAACTTACTTTATTTTAATAACAATATATAATTCTTATTCTAAAATACATTTAACTTGAGACGACTTCGCTCCATGTTCCCTGCTTCTTGCTACTTCACTCACTGATGAAGAATAAAATTTATGAAGAATTTTTTGAAGAAACAATATTTAAATCAATGACTCCACAAAACTTGGTTATTTTATGCAATCCAATATCTAAAGTATAGTTTAACCTATAGATATAACATTCTCAGGTTTTAATTATCCAGTTTATTTTGTTTTTATGTTATTAAGTAAGACATACAAACACACAAGCTTTACCACTTATATTGTAAGTGGGATAAAGTAAACAACTGTCGTGTACCCTTGAAAATGATTTATAGCATGCAATTCACTTACAGCAAATGATTCATAGCCTTTTTTTAAATGTAAAGGAATTAACGCAAGGAATTCAAATTATGTGGCGTAAAAAGTTCATTTTTTTTTCATTCTTAGCTTGAATTTCAATAATTATATTTATACTGAGGCGGTCGTTTTGGGTTCGATTCCTACTCGGGGAAATGAATTTTTTAATATTTTCATTTCCTCGTTTTGGTAACGAGGCAAAACGTGGCGTTGTGTTCCGCCATTTAACACGCAATGCCTCGATAATTCAACGGAAAGTGAGGAACAGAAGTGTCTTGTTGGGAACGGTCTTTCCTTATACTAGCCTCCCAGGCTCAGGCTCCCAAGGTAAAAAAATAATATTCATTACAAAAACCAAATAATGTCTCTAATATAATAAATGTCTCTAAACGGTATAAACTAAAAAGGTGAAAACGAATCCCAACTCTCGGTCCTCTGTGGCCGAGTAATTACGTCATAGTAAGTATTAACCAGTTGTTATTTTGTACTAGAAAAGCGAAAATCGGGTTAGAATCTGAATAGAACGCCACGTTGTCTGCCGGGAGTTACCAAGACAAACTAGAAAACATTTAAAATACGCGATTTTAAATTTTAATACTATATATACATAAGAGTCGAGGATAGTGAAGGAGAAAGTTTGCGCAAAGTGTGTCGACCCGCAGACATATGGTGACCACGTGATGTTAGCCCTCAAATTGTTAGGATTTAGCATTATTTACGCTATTATATAGTTACATTATATATTTCTATTATTTTTGTTTTTAAAGCGACACAGGGTAGGCGAAGAGAGTTTATTTTAAAACACTTTCAGTTTATAAAGAAAAAAGTAATATCAATATATAGTATTTGTTCGATAAAATTGCTACATGTGGATATTGCCTTAAAAGTAATAAAGTTATTATAACACGAAAAAAATTCAAATAAGTGAATAAATAATGGCGAAGTCCTAGCGGGCGAAGCCGCGAAGGAGTCGCGGGTTTCACGGGTAGCGAAAATATAGCCTAACCTTAAGATAATATATTAAAATGATGGCACAATGCAGCTTTAGTTGGAATATTAAACTTACAACTGAAAGTTAAAAAAAAATTCTCATCAGCAGTGGTGATGAGAATTTTTTTTAACTTTCGTTTTCTTTGAACAGCTTTTCGTTGTGTAAAATATTATTCCGTTATACCAATAAAAAAAATAATAGGCAATCACAAAAAAAACACTCCCAATAAAACAATTCTTATATTTAATAATTTATAATTTTTATATTAAAATGTTTATACAAGCACTAGATGCCGCATGAAATTTCATCAATCAATACGAAAACTTGGACTTAGAAATTTAATAAAAAAGATACATTACAATATAAATATAATTACAACAAGTCCATTGGGTTGAGAAAATTGTATTTACATATGATTATTTAATTTTTCGTGTTAGCATCAGGGGGCGGGAGACGAAGTCTTTCGGCGAGCTCATGTGGAACATCCAAGTAAGTCCTTTCTAGACCTACAGTGAGGATCAGGGCCCTAAGCCTGTCAACTTCTATGTTATCACCTTCGCTTGACCAAACTGTCATGGTGGAGTTCAAGCTCGCAGTTTCTCTAAGAAGATCTAGTAGAAACGGTTGGCTGTTTGACGCTAAACCAGCACGGACCTTAAGAATTTTAAAGTAAATTTGTAAACGTTTAATGTTTATTTTAATTAAAATGGAAATTATGTGACGTACCACAAAAAATACTCACCGGGAATGTAACAGTTTGATTGATACGTTGTTCATTGACCAATCGAAGCATCGCTCCGATCTGGTCTCTACTGTATTCACCTTCAGTAACATTCCCTCCATAATTTGTCGTCCACCCTATTGAGAGGACAGCACGAGGGTGCTTCATCCCAAGTTGTATGAATTTAACTGGATCTACAGGTTTGGTCGTAGCTTCGACAGGACCAGGCAGGATGTCAGCGTTCAACCATAAAGGAAAGGTGACCTGTGTATCAAATATTTCTGACTGAGTATTTTAAATATTTATTTATTTATTTTTCTTATTTTAAGCTTCATGCCGCATAAGAGAAACTAATATCGAGCAATTCTTGAGATATTGCGAAAACAAACGAGAGAGAGACACCCGATTCGTTTTAATAATAAATCTAATTTTTATCTAGCGTCATATTTCAATATAAAATAGGTTACGTCCACATACAAATGTAACTCTTGGAATCTAAAATACTATTCTATTGAGAACGGACACACGAAATTAGGTTTGTATGTCTATCTTAAGACAATTTTATTAGAAACCGAGACTACGATGCAAAGAACTTAAATAAATAATTCACACGCCTTGTCATAATTTATTTATGTTATCAGAGTGCACGGCGAAGACGTTGATGCTACTGTATTGAAACCATTATTCGTTCATAAAGGCGGGAGTTCTATATTTTATCATGGTTCTTATTTGAATAGGAATTAGGTCCATTTTTATTGGAAGCAAGAGGATTTTTTGATTTAATTGCCCAAATGTGTTCAAAGTAATTAGAGCTTAACAAGCTTATTTATTATGATGACTCATGGGTAACTTAGTTGGTGGGATGGTTTAATTTTTAAATTATGATAGTCTATGACGACATAGAGACAGACATTTCCGAATTCTATCCAGAAGAAATTTTATCTATATATATAAAATCGAAAGGTCACTCACTCATCACGAAATCTCAGAAACTACAAGTGCTAGGAATCTCAAATTTTGCTTAGGAGTTACTTATAGGACGTAGGTGCTCGCTNACTTAGTTGGTGGGATGGTTTAATTTTTAAATTATGACAGTCTATGACGACATAGAGACTGACATTTCCGAATTCTATCCAGAAGAAATGTTATATTTATAATATACCTACCTATTACCGTGAGGCCGCCGTGGCGCAGAAGCACAAGCTTGTGATTGTCAACGCGACGGTTGTGGGTTTAATTCCCATTGAGGAAAATGATATATATATTTAATATTTTAATTTTTGCGCCCTAGTAACAAGGCTGCCAAAAATGTCTCAAAAACTGGGCGGAACGTGTTGAAGGGAGTGTGTTTCCACGAGGTTCNCTCATGGAGACAGAAATGAATCATAATGTAGTTCACGCAGGCGAAGCCGCGGGCGGGCCGCTTGTATTTATAATATACCTATTATCGTGAGGCCGCCGTGGCGCAGAAGCACAAGCTTATGATTGTCAACGCGACGGTTGTGGGTTTAATTCCCATTGAGGAAAATGATATATATATTTAATATTTTAATTTTTACGCCCTAGTAACAAGGCTGCCATTCAAAAATGTCTCAAAAACTGGGCGGAACGTGTTGAAGGGAGTGTGTTTCCACGAGGTTCCCTCTACTTACCCCGCCCTAAGTGGTATACAATATGAAGCTCAACAAACAAAATCGTTGTTTAATTATAATAATATTCACCCTGCTTTTCCCGCCCTAAATATAAAAAAATTCTTTAACACAATGCCAATACAATTAGTGTAAGTTACGAGCTAGTCTTTATAATATTGTTAATGTTAATATAAACGTTTACTTTATTATCTTTTGTCGGCCCATCTGTTACACATAAAGTGTTTTATGAACGAAAACAGTCTACTTTGAATACATTTTGTATTCAAATACAAAATGTTGCGAGTACAAAAAATTTACTCATTTTTTTTTTGTTTATTTAATAGTCATGAAGACTTACAAGTATTATTATTAATTTCAAGTGATATAGTTCGATCAATCAAATTATCATACAATAAGACCTTGAATTAATCAATATATAATTTAATTAATATATAATCGAACCCACAAGCGTCGTGGTTACAGTCAGAAGGTGTCTCACCACGCCACCACAGCCTATAAATAAAAAATATACATTCTATTAATAAAAAAAATACCTCAGGCCTAGCAAACGGCGCTATAATTTCCTGTGCCTTTTCAAACGCTTCAATACTTTTAAAGTCTAATTTAACTCCCTTCTGTTTAGCGTTCACATTGTTATACTGAGCGACGCCAGTGAGGAAATCGGCTAAAGTTAGATCCGAGGTCGTAGCTGGGGGGTGGGCCATGATTGGAATAGGAGGTCCATCCTTCCCTTTTATATGACCAATAACGACGTCAGCTTCTAGCATTGATACTTCACCTGTAAAAAATAATTATTTAATTGTATGGCGATAGAATTGTTAGTGCAGATAGCTATACTTTGCTTGTTAAAATTAAACTTAAATTATTATTTTATAAGGAAATCAGTGAATTTAGAGAAATCAGAAAATTATATTTTTATTTCCTTTACCCTATTAACAAGACAAAATACGGCGTTGATAATCGCCACTCAAAGGCGGAAAAAAGTTTTTTACACTGGTTTCCCTCTCTCTACTATATGCGGGATACAGCGTGAAAGCATAAAAAAATCACGCACACAACATTGTTTTTAACCTTGATCACTGCACATTTGCGAGAAAAAAACTTATTTCACGGCTAATATATGCAAGTTACTTCTCAGAATAAGTAGTTGTGAGCTAAAGAGAATAACATAAACTCCTACCGATTTACACATGAAAGTGTTGGTTACGACTGTAATTATAATTAACAGTGCTTCTAAGAACGCAATGGGATACGTCTAGCCATTTACGCGCAACAGCGATACACACATACTAGAACACGCTGTACAACTGTTGTTTCTGCAATAATTGGCTTTTAAAGTAAATTAAACACTTAAGTAAATTGCTAGGTATCTTAGTAATAAATATCTCTGGGAATCATATAAATACTTATAGGTATACTAACTTTTTCAGACGTACTTATCTGGGTAGACAGAGTGAACCGGGGAACCTATTATTAAGGCACTCCGTTCCCATTATGACACTTTTGTTCCTTACTTTCCGCCGAACTCTCGAGATATTGCGTGTTGGGTGGTGGTATATTTTGAACGTAGCAAAAACATCGAATTTGTATTAGAAACGATACAAATTATAATAATTGGAAGTGTACTTACTTGCTAAGGTTGCCTCCAAATAGGTTTTGTTGTTTACCGCGTGTGCCCATGTTACTGTTGCGAGATTCTTCATTGCTTCTTCGTCACCGAAAACCAAGGACGCTAAAAATGTTTAATAAATTATTTTTTCATATGTAGATATAAAAGCATTTACGAAATAATAAATAAAATACCATGAATATTTAATTATTATTTACAATGGCAACATTAAGTTAAGACTCATGGCAACATTATATAACAAGTCAATTGTCGAATGACGTTTCATTTGTCAAGCCGACGGTGAATCAGCTGTAAATAACTTTATAACCTTGAAAATATTATAATATAGTAAAGCAAATTGTATTGTAATGACTTCAAAAATTCACATTCACAGTAAACTATTACTTGATGCATTAAAAATATACTTTAGAATTATTTAGAATACATATAAGTAACGGAACTTTAAAAATGTATGTATGTTGTTGTTGTTCTTTATTTTTGGCGTTCCAAGCGTGCCAGTTCAGCACTAACTTCGCCAATGTCACGTTGAATGGAGACCACATAAAGGAAAATGTACTACATTGAATGTAGTGAACGGTAAAAAAACAAAAAAAATGTATGTAAATAACAAACCAAGTTAGCCTTCGTATCACAGATGACAGAATACAAATGACAGTTGCGTTCCGAAATACGATCTGTACGTTTTTATGACATATAATTTATTATTGTAACATATAATTATGGATAATAAACTCTATAATACTATAGAAATAAAAATATTTTTAAGTATATAACAATATAATACTAAGAAATAAACAATATAGTAGAATTATAGTAAACAGTGCAGTAGAACTGTGACCATGTAACTGATTACATCCTTGTAATAGAAAAAATAAAAGTGCATTTAATATTTTTGTCTAGCTTTTACCGAAAGAATTTAAATATATGTTATCACCTTTGCCTTTATTTATATATATTTTTTTAGTTTCACACTGTATTCTGCATATAGCAGAGCAGACAGAGGGAATCTAGTGTGTTCCCCATTTTATACTTTTTTTGCTTATTTATCTTTCATGTACTGACAGTGATAATTTTCCTGTTTATTATTTGTAAGTATAAAAATAAATGTGATTTTACTACTGCTCATTGAAATTGTTTATTATAGGCACTACATTAGATAACTGAAATTATTCTTGCTAAAATTATAGTATAACAGAAGATGAATTAGGATTGCGATTTTTCACTAGGTACTTTCTTGAATTTTTATTTAAAACACAACAGGGAGATTTATTATTAAATTTGCCTCTCCTACAATATAATCTGATATATTTAAATGAAATTTCAAGTTTTTTGCTTTTGCTTAATTTTAGACGTGCTGAAAATCCACACAATATGTCGATCTAGATCAAAACGTAAACACTGTTTGATGTGCGATCGTGGGAAGGCAGACTAACATTTTCCTTTGATATTTATTCGTGGTTTCAATTCAAATATGAAAATAGGTCAATACACTAGATCTACGAGTACGTATAAATAGATCATATTTTTTATTTAAAATTTTCTACCTTCAATTAAATAATAATAGTTATAGCATTATTCTCTAGTCTATACTCTATGTTAACATTTGTAATAGAAAGTCATGGCGCATTGGCACAACGCGAGATTTTAAATAAGACGGTTGTAGATTCTCACTCGGNAGTAAACAGTGCAATAGAACTCTGACCATGTAACTGATTACATCCTTGTAATAGAAAAAAATAAAAGTGCATTTAATATTTTTGTCTAGCTTTTACCGTAAGATTTTAAATATATGTTATCACCTTTGCCTTTATTTATATATATTTTTTTAGTTTCACACTGTATTCTCCATATAGCAGAGCAGACAGAGGGAATCTAGTACTAACACTGTGTTCCCCATTTTATACTTTTTTTGCTTATTTATCTTTTATGTACCGACAGTGATAATTTTCCTGTTTATTATTTCTAAGTATAAAAATAAATGTGATTTTACTACTGCTCATTGAAATTGTTTATTATAGGCAGTACATTAGATAACTGAAATTATTCTTGTTGAAATTATAGCATAACAGAAGATGAATTAGGATTGCGATTTTTCACTAGGTACTTTCTTGAATTTTTATTTAAAAAAAAGGGAGATTTATTATTAAATTTGCCTCTACTACAATATAATCTGATATATTTAAATGAAATTTGAAGTTTTTTACTTTTGCTTAATTTTAGACGTGCTGAAAATCCACACAATGTGTCGATCTAGATCAAAACGTAAACACTGTTTGATGTGCGATCGTGGGAAGGCAGACGAACATTTTCCTTTGATATTTATTCGTGGTTTCAATTCAAATATGAAAATAGGTCAATACACTAGATCTACGAGTACGTATAAATAGATCATATTTTTTATTTAAAATTTTCTACCTTCAATTAAATAATAATAGTTATAGCATTATTCTCTAGTCTATACTCTATGTTAACATTTGTAATAGAAAGTCATGGCGCATTGGCACAACGCGAGATTTTAAATAAGACGGTTGTAGATTCTCACTCGGGGGATTTTTGATTATTTAATATTTTCATTTCCTTCTCCTCAAATAAGACAATGTAGGGCGTAGAGTTCCGTCGCTCAAAAAGCAATGTCTAGAAAATTCGGTGGAAAGTGAGAAACGGTGTGTCTTAACACTAGACTCCCTTTGCCTACATTGAATTTAAAAAAGTTTAGAATTTAACCCATTTAAGTATGTATGTATGTAGTTAAAGTATAAAAACGACTTTAATCTGAAATTTAGACTTTACGACTTTAGTCTTTCCTTCCATACTGTAACTCAAAAGAGATCAAACTTTCACTGAAGTGAAGTTATTATGGTAAAATATAACTGTTTAATTTATTGAATTTCTAACTGTAACTTTGAATTTTAACAACCTAGAAGATAATTTAAACAAAACTATGCCACACTCTCTATATACTTGTTCTCTACAATAATTGTGTCAAGGGTGAATCAATATGTATTGTATTCCCTTCTGTATGTCATTGTTTATATTGTTAGGTACTTATAGGTAAAATATATGTTTTAACCATATCAGTAGTACTACTACGGTTAGGAGTTCGATTTCCACTTGAGAGAATTAAATACGTCAATACGCAATGTCTCCAAAATTAGGGGGAAAAATGTTATCAGCTTCACGCTGTATCCCGCACACAGCAGCGTAGGCAGAAGGACCCTAGTGTTGAGACACTCCGTTCCTTTCTGCCGAAGTCTATACGCTGCATATACATCCTGTATATCAAATATATATTCCTGTTATAATCTTATGATTATAACAGAAATCTTACTACAGCTATAATTTTATTTGCATACTGCCCTCTTTCCTAAATTCCCGAAAC
The DNA here is from genome assembly GCA_036379175.1 of Heliconius cydno galanthus. Taxonomy (NCBI): domain Eukaryota; kingdom Metazoa; phylum Arthropoda; class Insecta; order Lepidoptera; family Nymphalidae; genus Heliconius; species Heliconius cydno. Next base: position 214,079 of record JAKRZM010001272.1, read on the forward strand.
CGCACTCAAACTGCAATATGTTTCGAATATGAGATCATCCGGAAACGAGATCTCGAGTAGCTGAATCACTTTTAGACAAAATTGTATATTTTAGATAGCATGTGTTTATTTTGTAACTTGTAACTTTAATAACTAAATATAAACTTTTATTTCTTATCAATAAATTAATTTATTAAGAAAAATCAATTTGACGGAATAAGAACTCTAGTTTTCGTAGATTTATATACTTAGTATATTTACTTATTGGTTCTAATATGGTAAAAGTAAAAAGTTTGAAAATAGTGTTTGTATTGAATAGTCCATTTATCGACGAAGATTAAAGGCTATATTGTTTATTTTGTTAATCATTTCGATGTAACCTACTGTGTGTACTTGCGGGAAGAGTCTCGGACACTTAGAATGTGACATGTGTCATACTCAAATACGCAAAACAATAAGTAAAACCCAGTTTGAAATTAAAGTATTTAAAACTAATTAATCGCGTATATTATCGTATTCAAAAATAAATTTTAGAAAACCCGACGTCTTAATATTCGTGTCAGTATTTTGTTTCACAAGTAAATTAAATACCTACATATTTTAAATATAACCATTTGCTGTCTTCGTGGTGCAGCAAGTAAGTAAAATATTTCTCCGTTTTGGTAAAGTCGACAAGGCACGACACGTGGCGTGGCGACAAGGAACGGAGTGTCTTATACTAGGTTCCCTCTGCCTATCCTGCTGTGTGCGGGATACACGGGATAGCGCGGGATACGCTTGAAGCTGATTAATAAATAAATGATTCGTGCAGTTGAAAAAGAAATAATTTGTACCTTTTATTTTATTTTTACAGAAATTAACGTTTCTAGATAATTTTCTTTTATATTGAAATAGACACCACCAAAAAAGCACCGTACATATTTGTATATTATATTCTACTCTTTTTTTAATAAATGAATAATATCTTGATTTACTTGATTTTAATCGTAAATTACCTAAGCATCAAATAACTTTTAAAATAGCGTCCAATAAAAACAAAATTCACTTTAATACCTACTATTAATTAAAATTTTAATAATTAATCTATACAATATAATATAATAAGCAAAAAAATTACCTGTAAGAAAAAGTAGTAGTACAGCCAACATTTTGCCCACTTCTACAGTCGGGGAGTCAGCGACGGGCACAGGATAGTACTTACATCGGGCAATCGGAATAATGATCCAATTTAAGACGGCTATTGTCGCGAATAAGCAAATTGGTGACACTTCAAGGACTATGGGGATAAGATTTTTATCTAACATGCTTTTTGACGTGGTTTTGCTCGGTTTTTAATATATATTTTTTTATTAATTAAAAAGTGAAGGCAGTCGTGGTGCAGGGTACAAGCGTATAGCTGTAGACGCAATAACGGGTTCAAACACCATTCGAGGAAAGATATTTAATATTTTAATTTATTTTAGTCTTAATCGGGACGGAGTGCCTTAACACTAGTTTCCCAGGTTCCCTCTGCCTACCTTAATTAAAAAGTAATTGCTTGTTTTACCGGGTAGGCTTCGCTTTCCTTTCCACCCATATCCTAGATGTCGCGTGTTCCGTGGTCTAACTCCACGACGCGCTTTTCCTTATCAAACCAGTGAAGTAAAAAAAATATTATATTTCTTTTGAGTATTTTTTTTATAAAATCGGTGTCCTTAACATTAATTGAAAGGATAATTTGATTGTGAAATACCTACTATCATGTATACATGTATATTTAAACTATACAATTCTGTCATAGAATTCAAAATAGGTTTTTTTTCGGGCTTGTGGTTAATGCTGTTAGCCCTATTGGCCTTTACAGCGACACCGGTTGGGTAGGGAAGAGGGTACTCTGTCCCTGATGAAAAGCAAGCTCTACGTGGCTGCCTGTGAGGAAGTCGACGACTGTAAGGGCGCCCCCTGGGGGCTTGAACTTCGGCTTGCGGCCATCGAGCGGAAATTTAAAATAGTCGACAAGACATTTACACTGTACTGTAACAAAAACATCATACGTTTCTATACATACAACATGCTTTGGGTATATTAGTATTAGTGGAATAGATAAACATTCAAGTACGAGATTACTTGTATCGAGATAAATCGAGTTAATAGCTGACAATCTAGAAAAAGTTACTAGTCTTATAAACATGTACAATACCTATTTATAATATTGTGATTTAGTGAAGAAGTAGACACAAGAGATTGGTAGGAGCCTTCCTAGGGATATGGTGCCAAATTGCAGAACCACTTCGGTAAGACAAATGCCTAATCTATACTAATATTATAAAGATTAAAATTTAGTTTGTTTGTATAGGCTTATCCCAGGAACTACTGGTTCGAATTATCAAGAAGAAATTATCTTTTTGTTGTATAGTCCATTTAACGAGGAAGGCTTATATTATATGACTTCGCTGTAACCCCCTATGCTATACCTGCGGCAGATAAGACCTAACTAATACATTAATGTAATTATTAAAATGATGCCCTCGTCATATCGAAGGTGCAATTTATAAATTAATACAACCTATCTTGAAAGGAGGAGGATCGAGGAGGTATATCTCTTGGAGGATCTTGGGGCAGAGTGGTCCTTGCCACCCCAGAAATGTATTTGTACAAAATTTATAAAGAAATAAAATGTAACTACGAGAGATTAAATTACCTGCACATATAGGTACCTACTCAACGACAACTCCGTGCAAAGAATGTATCGTATTTCCTGTCATCTTGTATTTATATACAATATATATTTCTAAAGATCATCCTGCTGTATTGAAACTTCCATATGGAGGCCAATTATTGCATTTTTCAATTAAAACTGCGTTTAACTTTGACCTCTAAGACCCCTTTAGAGGATGATCCACAGTTGTACACGTGTGTGTATCCTTTATGTTTATCAGATGTTTCTAATAGCTTTATGACTGATATTTAGATATTATGACATATTGACTTTGATGCAAATAATTTTAATTAGTTTTATAAGGCATGGAATGGAAGGTAGAAATAGCCTAGTGTCATGACACGAGTAGCCACATTGCATATTGAATACTCAAAGTTCCATTTTGAGTGTTCACGGCGAGAAAGAGAAAAATAGTCTTAATAAAATCATTTTATCGAGCCCACATTTATAGTCAGACATAACTCGTCCCTCACATATCACAAGGTAGGCAGGGTGGGCAGAGCTTATAATTTAAGTAACTTCATCCTCTACTCTCCACTCTATTTGTATAGTGTTAAATAATGAGACTCAGCCGTGTCTTGCATTAGAATAGAGAGATAATAGAGAATGATATTCACAACAGGAGAAATAGGAATTTGAATATTTACCCCAAGCGGGTATCTCGCCAAGTTACTGTCCTATTACGTCACGACGTAAAAAAGATGAAAGAAAGAATTTTATGAAATAATACAAATAAATATATTATTTAAAATCTTTATTTTATATTATTACTTTTATAATATTATTTCAGCTCCATTAAAAATATACAAGATATAAATATAGCTATAATATTTTATCAGGCGCACCAATATTTTAATAATACATAGTCGTTTACGTATTTTTTTCCTCTTAATTAAAATTCTATGATAATAATAACTTTAATATAATAAATATAATATCATTTAAAATCGTTTAAATTATGTAACAATATTGTAGTGTATCAAATATAACATTTTGTTATAATTATTCTTATGGCTATACCTACCTTATTACCAAAAAATTGTTTATATTTAATAATTCTATTAAGTATTAAAATAAAATCTGTCATGAGAAAACAAAACACCAATGTTGCCATAAATACACAAAAAAAATGTATAAATAAATTATTTTTTCAACACAAAATTAAATATATCTTTACTTTTTCATAATATCGATATCAGCTTTCTTATAGTTTATTCTAAAAGATAAATATCTATAAACTTTAGTCTTATCATAATTTTGGAGCTGCAATCTCAAGAATTGGGAACAATTTCATAAAAACCAATTATAAAATCTATTTTATAAACAAACTCTAAACACCTTTGCTAATTAAAGAAAGGTCCTTAAAAATAATTTTGTAGCCATATTACATTAAAATACTATGTAACATATTTTTTTTTAATGAGAGAGCATTGGAATGCCATTGTCCCTGTAACTTATATAATAATCTTAAGTGTAATATTGAAACCGATGTAGAATTTTCAGTATGTTATACAAGCCGACTTAACTGTATGCTTTATTAAAAAAATTAAATATATGGCAATAAAATTGTAAATATTGCTAATTAAGGTAAATTTTGTAATAGAAAGTATTTTTAATTAAATTTGTCTAATCAATTGGAGCATCGGTATTAAATACATTCTCTGAAAATAGATATAATATGATATACAGTCAATAAATAGGGGGCCTTCGTGGCGCAGGCGCCAAGCTTGGGACTGTGAGCGCGACGGTTCTGTGTTCTATTTCCGCTCGGAGAAATGATATCCTTAATATTTTTTTTTCCTTGCTCTGTTACCGAGGCAAAGCGTGGCGTAGAGTTTCGCCACTCAATACACAATGCCTTAAAAGAATCGGCGAAAGGGAGAAACGGAAGTGCTAATGGTGACTGGAGTGTCCTAACACTAGGTTCCCTAGTTCGCTTTGCCTACTCTGCTATGTGCGGCAGCTAAAAATGATAAAAATATTTAAGAAATGCAAGTTAAATAGACCTTAGCTTTAGCTATAAAAACTTATTCTAAATTATACTCGTATGTATCTGGTCATGTTTTACTCTACGTTTGTTATATACAAACCAATATCATATCAATATCTCTTTAGAATATTTTTTAAATTGTGAATAAAATCTTAATGAGGTATCTAGAAAGACAGTGTGATTTTTTCACGGACTACAAGACTGTTAAATATAACTATTAACTTTGACAAACTTTCGATTAAGGTATGACTATTGTCAAAAAATATTTGGGTATTATTTTTTTTTATTTTATTAAAATATTATAAGAGAAATTACATACTTGGCAACAGCTCTCAAAGACTACAATTAGCGTTTAACTTAAATTAAATTTATAATTACTTACAAAAAAATATAATTAAATACAAAGGCATCTGCTTTTGTATTAATTCCGATTTAATTTACATTGAATTCTTTTATAAAATAATATATAAAAACTTGCATTTTGGCACATAGATACCTAATTTATGAATATATTTAAATAACGATATGACCTTCCACAACTGATATACATAAGTAAGTATAAAGGGCAAGTACGCAAGCAGGGTCATTATGACGATTTCTTTAGAGGTGAAAATATTTATACCTACTACCATTATTTAACAATTTAATTAGATCACACATTTAATTTAAAATTTAAATTTACAATCGTATTGTATTCAAATATTTTACTAGGAACAAAACACTTGAGTCAAAAATATTTTTTCTAATAAATTTATCAAAAACTTCCAAAACTTCCAAACATCGACTTGACTAGACCTATACAATTTTTTTCGAAATCACGAACACAATAAATCAATTCAAAAACACGTACTATTTACATAGAAATATTTAAAATGTTTTCCCACACTAAAACAATATTTTTAGAAAAGATAAAAGAATTTAAACATAGCGGTATTTGAACCTGCGCGAGATTTTAAACAGTTTCCGAGAGGCGCAGGTTGGAATCCGCTACGTATTTTTTTTATACGTTAAAAAAAATATATTTTACATAGAATTCAATTTCATTTCCGCCTCGTCCTTTGGTTTTTCCGATATTATTTCCTCGGGCTTGCTATATTGAGATTTCTTTGCGAAACAAGTTACGACTATGATGAATGTGAAGAACACTGCTGCGCACGCGCATACAGTCCCGCCCCATTCTAGTATGGAACGAACTGTTTTCAACTCGGATATGATGTCATCAGTCACTTTGACTCGCTGTTCCACCCAGAATATGGGGAACATCATTTGTGGTACGTTTTCGTAGAGACTGTAATAAGAAGGAAATGCTTAGTAATAATTAGTATGACTAAACGATCATGTTACTCTTTCTTAACTTCACTCTTTATTTGTTTTTGTAATTAATATAATATGTAAAATATACACGCGTAAACTAATTAGTTAAATAACGTTATACTTTATTTATTTCTTAATTTAAAAACAGATTGTTTTATAATAAGTACACGTTAAATTAATAAAGTAAATCTATACTTATAATAAAATCGTAACGAATATCTAATACTAAGAAAAAAGTTATTACAATGATTTTTAAAATTTTGGTCTATGCGTTTGTTCTCGCTAATCTCAGAAATATTCATTCCTCCAAGTGGGAATTGAACCCACAACNATTCATAACACCGCCCCATAAACATTCGCCATTACAAAAACATGTATTTACTTCGGTACTAGTTGCTGAAAAAAAAATGTAGGTATCTGAATACAAATGTTTCAGAATGTCATGGAGCAAATTGGTAAAAAGTATGTGATGAATTTGGGCAGAAAGGAATAAATAAAGAGTGACGCTGAATGTGACAACCATCACATGGGTTCAAATTCATGAAAGACCACCAGAAATGGGGAATGGAATGTCTTAATATTAGATTCCATCTGCCTACCCTGCTGTGTGCGGGATACAGCGTGAATCGGATTTTTTTGATTTAATTATATATCTGCTTCACGCTGTATCCCGCACTCAGCAGGGTATGCAGAAAGAGCCTAGTGTTTAGACACTCTGTTCCTCATGTTCCTCCGAATTCTGGAGGCATTTTATTACTTGAGCGAAGAAATTAACATCATTAATTCCGCCAAGTGGGAATCGAACCCATAGCTGTAGTGTTTAGAGTGGGCAGCGTTGGCCATGACAACCTGTTTTTATTTTATAATAATGTAAAGATAACTTACAATTATCAAAACTTATTTCAGTCATAGCATATCTAATAAAGGGTAATCCGTCAAAATCACCATTCTCTTCATATTCAAGATTCACTGTTCTACACAAATCCGGCATGAAGATAGTAAGTGGTGCATTCTCTGAGAGATTGTGTGACATGAACTCTCCTCCACTACCTGCAATCTATAAGAAACACCAAATGTTATTTTTCTAAATAAATATCTGTATTGAATAGTTAATTTATCGAGGTAGGCTATGTAACCCACTAGATGTAAAATAGTAATACCTGCGGTAAAAGTTACCTTGGATACCTAGGATGTGTCATACACAACTCTTAATTATTTCCATTTGACCACGCGGACGTAGGAGTAAAAGCTTTTTAACTTTTAATTTTCATGCAAATTACCTTTGAGCACTCTCCTTCATAGTAAGGCAAGCTTTCATAGTTGTTCCACCTCAATATTTGTCCTGGTAGGGTCCCAGCGAGACTTCCTGTCGTTACTTCAACTAAACCTTCAGTGTCCATTGAATTATTTCTCTGGAAATCAAATGTATTTATTTTGTAATAATAATTTTATGAAAATGTAATATATTTTTAGGATAAACAAAAATTATTTAGTTCGTAATTTAGTCTTCCTTATATAATTATGAACAATGCGGTGAAAATTACATCGCCTTGAGCCAAATTTTTATTCTTTATAATTTTCATATAAAATAATTCCTTGACTATCTATAACACAAAGTACACTACTAAACGATTTATTTTTTCTATATAAACTTAGTAAAATTTAGCTTTTCAGGCCATTAATAATGTTTGCAATGCTTCAGTACATTTGTTCAAATTTATAGTTTAATAAGACAGAGGAGATCGCTCTACGTCAGTAAATGAAACAATCAGTCAAGTGTTTATTGGAATGAATTCTCAATGTTTAGACATTGAATTTTATTGAAATGAAAACTCTTGAGCAAAGTACTAAGACAATTTTCAAAAGTACAAATTGTTACATTAGATAAAATTTCATATATATTATTTCGATATATATATTTTTAATAATTAGATTGCCACATATTTATATTATTTATTTTACATAAGTCTCATTCAGCTATATTTATATTGATACTGCAGACATTCTAGATGATATTTCACAAAGAATAGGGTAAGAGGCCGGTCATGACGCACGGGCACAAGCGTGTGACCGTAAACACGACAGGTAGTGGGTTCCATTCCCTCTGGAGGAAATTATATAATTAATATTTCTATTTTCATCTCTCTAGTAACGAGGCCAAGCGAGGCGTTGAGTTTCAGCACTCAAGACGCAATGTCTCCAGAATTCATCTGAAAATGGTTAAGAAAAGTATTTTGATGGGAACGCAGCATTGGGTGACTAGGTGCCCAGTTTCCCTCTGCCTACCCTGCTTTGTGCAGTACACAGCCTGAAGCGAGAAGAAGTAAGGTTTTACTACACAGGTATAGTAAAGAATATTAAAAGTATTTCCGTTCTTCAAAATTTTACTTTCTATTTGTTATTAGTTAAATAAATAATAAAGTTAAATATAATTTCCGAACAAATTGAGTAATATGCAAAAATCTTTAATATAGATAGCGTATATAATTTTGTCGAAACTAACCTCATAAAACAATCCAAATCTGTCTACAGGTGGAGCTCCACCAGTAGTACTAGCAGGTAGACTTTTGGCAAGGTCTATTAGAGGGTCTTCATAACCTTCAAACATTAGTTCCCCGGCTAACCTTGACACGGAAATACCATGTCCAAACATGGCTAAGCCCATAGATAAGCCTTTTTGACGTATAAATCCCCAATGTCGAGATCTGTATATCGCTGACTGAAATGAAAATAATAAGAAAACTTAAAAATAATTAATAGATTTAGTGAAAAGTGTAGAACTGAGTTATATCATAAACCTTATATGAAAAAGTCCTTTTATATATGTCAAAGCTGCTCATACCAGAAACTAACGAGTATAAGAGGATTAATAAAAACGAATACTAGAATACGCTAACGAATTTAAAGATTGTTTTATTCTAAATCTGATTTAGATGTTACCATTATGAGAACAAAGTTGAAGTAATGTTATTTATATTTTTTTTAAACAAATGTTTAAAATTTAGTTATCAAATGTACAACTCTTGAAAAGAAAATGTGTCTATAAATGCTGAAATCAATAAATATTTTTCGATAAGGATCTCGTTATAATAAAAATTGAATGTCCTTAGGGAACTAATAAGTTTTAAGTGACCATCGTGTAACATCTGGGAAGCTTCTCATATTACATTTTCTATCAAAAATAAAAATATACAGACGTAAGAATATTGTTAATATTCGTTATATAAGAACAAACTTTATATATTTAATTTTTAAACTATTATTAACTACTATTACTTTATTTTATAAAGCGAAATATACAAAAATAAATCTATAGAAAAAAGTACATACATTTACATTATAATTATTAGAGAGTATTCCTGCAAATTGGATATGAACCGAGAACCCTAGGATCTCTCTGGTCTAGGACATTCCAACCGCGTATTGGTATCAAATAACATATAGAATAAACTCACAGCAGCTATGACGTTCAGAATTGTGACATTGTCCTGAAGAGTGCCGTTGCTTGCTTCATCATCAAAATACCAGCTTCGTTGCGTTCTGTACGACACCGAGTTATTTTGAGGGTGAAAAGTTACGTTCACATGTTTTCTATGCTCACGAAATCTGTAGGGACCTGGAATATACAAAAATCTTAGCTTATTGTCTTGTAAATTAAGCCTTTTTTTAATGAGCTTCACGTTTTATGCCGCATAGGACGGTAAGCAGAGAGATTTTGATGTTAGAACATTCCATTCTCCACTTTCCGCCGTATTCTGGAAGCATTGCAGGTTGAGTGGTGGAATTTAACGCTTTTGCCTCAACACCAGGGCAAAGAAATGGAAATATATATTTATATAAATATTTCGTCTCCTCGAGTGAGGATCGAACCCACAACCAGTTGGTTTTACAGTCACATTCTGTGCCCCTAGGCCAGTAGAGGCGCCATTAAATACCTTACATATAAAAAAATCTGAAAGTAGAATTAGAACCTATAATCATCGCTTCGCAAATCATCGTGATCATCAACAAAAAAATGACCTTTTAATAAGATTGATCACCAATCTATTTTAAATCAAATTCACAGAACAGTAATTAGTTATATATTAATAGTAAAAACATATATAAAGTTATTATATATGATAAGACATCGTTGAAAACATACATTGTTTAATAGATTGTTAATATAAATATTATATTTTTTATTTGATTGTTTATTAAAAAGTTCAACTCTCATTAACTCCTTTATCTTTAATGCTGAAGCAATTAGCTGATAAATAATATGTTGTCGGTACTTTATAAAACAACTAGCCCGCAACTCCGTTTGCCTGAAGTACACAAAGTAAAGAGGTGAACCGAAACGCAGAGATCTGAGAGAGAGAGAGAGAGAGAGTCTGTGATGTGACGTTGTGGGTTCGGTTATGTCCACATTCTCATTTTTGCCGTTTTTAGACGTCGCTCTTTAATGCAATTGTTTAATTATAGTAAAATATTTTCAGGTGTCATTTATTTTTAAAGGGATTCTATATATGAAAATGTTTAACTAGTAAAGACAATAACAAATTTACCAAGCTCCATTAAATTTGGTATTTCTTCAGGAAACTTCTCCGCATTGGTCCAATTGAAGAGGTAAACATCAAAGAACAAGGGCACTGAGGGTTCCACCCACTCTTTGTACGCCCGTGATGTCGGCGATAGCGTTATTTGCTGTCAAAATAAGAATGTTAAATAACCATTAAAAATTAAACGTAATTCGTAACAAATTCAAAATCTTCTACCACATAGCAGGGTAGGCAACGTGAACCTCAAATAGTGTTGTAAGACACTATAAGACCTATTGCCGCTCGATTTTCGATACAATGCGGAGAGATTGGCGAGTTTAACGCCGCGTTTTGCGTTTTGAGAATATCTATTATTGGGGTTTTAATATAATAGAACCCAAAACAATGATTTTTAAAAATTTTGGCTGTTTATTTGTTTGTTCGTGCGTTTGAGCACACTAATCTCAGAAACAGCTTAATTTAAATGCAGTTTTCATTACTGTATTTTAGGAACTTTAGGAGCTTCTCTTAACATTTGTTGATTATTTTATGTCAATAAAAAGTAATATCAATTTAAAGTATTTACATTTACGTACATACTAGTTCGTTTTTAATTTTTTTTTTTATTTCACGCTTTATCCCGCAATGTAGACGACGAAAGCAACCTAGATTAAAAACGTATATTTCTTAATTTTCGTACCTAATTCAAGACGGGTGAAGAATGGGTGGTGGCACTCAACGCAGCGCTTGGTCTTATCAGGGCAGGAAAATTAAAATATAGGAGATCATTCCCTGATCTCCTCAAACCGGTATACGATCAGAGTCTAAATTATAAATAGTACGTATAATTTATCTTCCCAACCTTGATATCTATTGACAATTAATCCAACCTAGCTCTAAATATGTACTGACAGAGGTCAATCAAACATATTGCGTAAATTGCAAACACTAATAAGTAATTAGCTGCTTTAAACTTTAAAATACGAGCTAATCTTCATTGGAGCTTACAGCGAATATATTTGCAAGAGTGTATTATGCTGTTAAAGTTTTTTTTAAGTATTCTTTAAAGTGTGACAAATTTTTACCTCAATCGTCTCTATTAACACATACATNATTTACCAAGCTCCATTAAATTTGGTGTCTCTTCGGGAAACTTCTCCGCATTGGTCCAATTGAAGAGGTAAACATCGAAGAACAAGGGCACTGAGGGTTCCACCCACTCTTTGTACGCCCGTGATGTCGGCGATAGCGTGATTTGCTGTCAAAATAAGAATGTTAAATAACCATTTAAAATTAATCGTAATACGTAACAAATTCAAAAGCTTCTACCACATAGCAAGGTAGGCAACGTGAACCTGAAATAGTGTTGTAAGACACTATAAGACCTATTGCCGCTCGATTTTCGATACAATGCGGAGAGATTGGCGAGCTTAACGCCGCTTTTTGCGTTTTGAGAAAATCTATTATTGGGCCCTTAATATAATAGAACCCAAAACAACGATTTTTAAAAATGTTGGCTGTTTATTTGTTTGTTTGTGCGTTTGAGCACACTAATCTCAGAAACAGCTTAATTTAAATGCAGTTTTCATTACTGTATTTTAGCAAGCTTCTTCTGTCAATCGATTCTTAAATAAAAAAGTAATATCAATTTAAAGTATTTACATTTACGTACTTACTAGTTCCTTTTTAATTTATTTTTAATTTTACGCTTTATCCCGCAATGTAGACGACGACGGCAACCTAGATTAAAAACGATTATTTCTTAATTTTTGTACCTAATTCAAGACGGGTGAAGAATGGGTGGTGGAACTCCACACAGCGCTTTGTCTTATCAGGGCAGGAAAATTAAAATATAGGAGATCATTCCCTGATCTCCTCAAACCGGTATACGATCAGAATCTAAATTATAAATAGTACGTATAATTTATCTTCCCAACCTTGATATCTATTGACAATTAATCCAACCTAGCTCTAAATATGTACTGACAGAGGTCAATCAAACATATTGCGTAAATTGCAAACACTAATAAGTAATTAGCTGCTTTAAACTTTAAAATACGAGCTAATCTTCATTGGAGCTTACAGCGAATATATTTGCAAGAGTGTATTATGCTGTTAAAGTTTTTTTTAAGTATTCTTTAAAGTGTGACAAATTTTTACCTCAATCGTCTCTATTAACACATACATTTCGTTGTTTCTTGTATAAACATCGCTTCCTACCTTTACTACTGGTTTTTGCGATAGAGTTCAAACATTTTTGCTTTGTTTCTAACATGGCGTGATAGAATTTTTTTTCAGTTTCACGCAGCATCCCGCAAATAGCAGGGTAGGCAGAAGAAACCTAGTTACACTCGGTTTCCCACTTTCCACCGAAATTTTCAGACATTGAGTGTTCAGTGGTTATCCGAGCGGACTATTTTTTTTATTTTTCCCAGTGGGAATCGAACCCACCACTGTCGCGCTACTGTCACACGTTTGTGCCACTGCTCCACAACGGCCTTAAGTATATAATTGATAGATACCTATATGAATTTTGTTATCTGCTAATTGAGACAGGTGCTTATTTCTGTTTTCTCCTATTAAAATTCAATTGGAATATGCACTTAGATAACACGGTGTGTCGTACCATATGTTTTGATTAAAATCTAACTGATTGTATTTTCTAATCACTATATGAAATAAAGTATAATATTTTAGTACTACGCGTGATAGACACACACACTAAGTAAGGAGATAAGCATAGATTATAACATTATGGAAAAAAAATAGATAAAAATTAAAATACATAACCATAATTCTGTACACAAAATATAAATAATGATTTAAACGTCTAATATAGTTTAGTTTCTGTTCCTAGATTTACCTATAAATCGTCAGCCTGGACCTCACTTGGACGGCTTCCAAGAGGCGCGGGTTCAAATCCTGGTACCTTCAAATGTTTATATGTTTTCTAAATAAGTATATATCTTTTCTAAATGTGGAATAACTACTTGATAATAAATTTTGTATGAAATGTTCCTGACATATCATTAAATACAATGCAAACAACAAACCAATAAATATCGATATCTTTTTTAAAATAAGACAATAAATTGTAATTTATACTTATGATAATTTTTCATAATTATTTACTGTTATAATTTAATAACCTTATTAATATATTTTTTAATGAGAGAGATAGTGCTTCTTTGTTTCTGTATGTTTATATATATAATATTATAGTTTATAAGTAATTGTTTATTTCTTAGATTTCATTAATCTCTTAACAAATTATAATTTTGTTATACAATTTGATTTTAATGTTTTACATTATGATCCTTCTTTTCATTTAAAATCTGGGTAATGAGTGAAGATGAATAAGAATTTTACGTCTAGGGACAGCGCAGTACAACAACCATCATCTATATCAAAAATAGGTATAGGTACCTATGTATAATATATTATAAATAAAAAATATACCCTACCACTCCATATTAAAGTGTACCTACAGCAAATGTAACATAAATTATGACAGCATAATTAGAAACTAGGGTGTAAAAGCCGCTTTATCCAATCAGAAAATCTATATTACCTACTTACAGTAGGTAATAAATAATAATACACCAACTAACATTTGAACCAAAAACCAGTTAGATCAGTGACTGACGTGCCATGATCATCAATATCACGACTAGGACGTCAATACACAATTATATTACAAACTATCGGCCCGCCCGCGGCTTCGCCCGCTGGAACTAAGAAGACACTCCGTCCACTCAAAATAATAAAAAGAAAAATCCAAAAAATAAAAAACACTTTGCCAATGTTACCTTGTATGGAGAACGGGCGAAGGACACACGGCACAAATCTATCGATAGTTATTTTCGAGTCTAACTTAATAAAGAGGACGTAGATCACCATTCACGCTTGGAATAAAATTTAAAAATAATTTTCTTATTTAAATTAATTTATTAAAAGTAGACAAAGATTTTTTCCTGATGTTATGATTAAGACATAAATTAAGACGTAAATAAATTTTATGTAAATTAGTTACCATTTAAACCATATTACATTAATATGATTAATTATTGCAATATCAAGTCAACCAATCTGAACTCTTCAAGTATCCTTGCATAGAGGTGAAGAGATTAAAAAAACATACAATTAAAATATTAATTAAGATCTCGTGATCATCTTCCAATTGTTTTACATAAAATTACTCTTAACTCCTCTGTTACCTATTATTATGAAATATTGAATGAATTGTGCAATAATATAATTGCTATAATTGTTTTATAATTAACATGTAACATGTTTACGCCAGTAGTTACACCAATGTGGCCCAGTGGCGAGAAGTAACTATAACTGCATTTGATTCCTATCCAATCCTATATCAGTTGTAGGGAAAAGTTTATTTACTTTAATTGATTTCAGTATTACATTCCCCATAAAAGTTCAATTTAAAATTTTTGTCTTACAAATTGACTCAATTTCAAGATATCACAAATATTATTCATACCAATATTATAAAGCTGGAGAGTTTGTTTAGTTGGACGTGCTAATCTCAGAAAGTTAATTTGAAAAAATATTTTTTGTATGAGATATCATCGAAATCGACGACTATATTATAGAGTCAAGTCAAGTGCCATACACAACTTCTATTTATTTCCATTTGAGGATACTCACAGAATTAAAAACCGATTCAAATATAGAGTTCCAGGCGAGCGCTGTAGAGAGTGCCGCGATCCCGCACAGCCCGGCCACGCATATAGCGACGCGCCGGCACTGCGGCGTGCGCCCGCGCATCACGCACTGCTTTTCGATTTATCTGCAAAATATACACATACTATCAATAACAGTTTGTTAGCTGAAGGCATGCACTCATTATATATACATAATCAAATAGTCAAAACAAACTTTTGCATGAAAATATGCCTAGTAATCTAAATTTGTCTAACCTCTAAAAACAACATTATATAAAATTATATTATAATAATTAGAGATGATTTTATATAGAAGACTTTAATATTCGTTAAATTGAAAAGGCTAATCTTACGAACATGTAAAGATAATTGATAGCAATTTCTGATTGTAAAATAAAAGCAAATTTTATTCTACAAGGTTAGTTTCATCAGTATTTCAAATTAATATTTTAGTTAAAATATCTAACTTGTTATATTCTAAAAAACACGTTTGAGCGTCATTGCACCATACCCTGAGCGGGATTATCTAAAGTCGGGGCAATGCCAATCAAACACGTTTTTTATTATAATGTTTTCCTACTACTAGTAGATCAAAGATATGCGTTTCTTGTTAATTGTTAATAGCTCGATAATTAAAGACTTCGTAACTTTAATCATTTTTATTCATAATGCATAATACAAAAGTTAAAAAATTCATATTATGTTTATATAGTTCTTATCAATTCGATCATTTTATAAATTATGTACCAAGTCTCCAAGGCATTGCATTGCCACGAACACAATACGTCGCAAGGGACCCTATTATATTTATTGAAAACTAGCGGCCCGCCCGCGGCTTCGCCTGCGTGAACTATGTTACTATTAATGTCTGCCTCAATGAGTACCTACGTCCTATAAGTGACGTCGATGCAAAATTTGAGACTCCTAGCATTTGTAGTAACGAAGTTTCATACAAACTTTCGACCCCAAAAACAACCTCTTAGAAGTCGAATATTGCAAATTCCCCTCTTAGCGAGCACCTACTTCCTATAAATAACTCCTATGCAAAATTTGAGATTTCTAGCACATGTAGTTTCTGAGATTTCGTGATGAGTGAGTGACCTTTCGATTTTATATATATAGATAACGGCAAGTGATAAAATAATGTTAATTTATAAAATGTAAATACTAACTATACCTATCTATGTACAAACTAAAAAGTAGAAAATAATATTTTAATAACTTCAAAAGAAGGATAATCAAAGAATCATACTTATTTACTAAGAATAATTTAATTATTCATACTTATGTACTTTAAGATACTCGTAAGTTATTTTTCGAGTTAGTGCCAATCTGAGATTTTCTTATAAAATTAATTTTTCAGTTTTTATTCCGTGTATTTAGTCGAAGTTGTTGTTATAAATTTTGTTTCGATTGGTCACTTTTTAATTTGTTTGTTATTGTTGAAAATATTTAATGTTAATTTGTGCATCGATTTTACTGCATTTTGTATGAAATTCTAAAATCTATAGAGTACATCCTGTTTACTTATGAAATTTAACACAAAGTGAGAACTTACAATACGAATAAAGAAAACAATCTTAAAAGTGAAAATGTATAGATATTTCTTAAAAAAATCTTTCTACCCGTTGACCTACAATCCTGAAATTGGTACATAAGCCTTAGTGGGCGAGGCCGACTCGCACTTAACCGGATAATTTATAATTTTGAATCAATTTCCCTTCCTTCATTTCGTGTGTAAGGGTTTATGGTAGATTTAGAATCATCCTTGATAACTACTTCATGCCATACTATCAAACTTCTACATGTAACCTTTGACTCTCTTTAGTTTACCAACGCGTAAAGTCTCTTTTCTTTTGTGTTTTGCATTCTCATATTTAATTTACCTTTGAAGAATTCAAAATGGATTCAAAATTCATGTAATGGGTTCAAATTGTTCATGTCTCTAGGCTGCTGCAACAGCAAGAGAATCAGATTTGTTGTGTTCTATTATGAATTCTATTATAATTTAAAAACTATATAAGTTTAAATTATCTACGCCGAGTGCACAAATGATAGTAATTAGATAAGACATTGTATAATTGTGATAATAAGCCAGGGGTCGCCGCTCTCTTATCATTGCTTGATGGTACTGTTCTGACTAAGTATAATTGAGAAGAAAAATTGTATTTTTTTTTATTCTTATAGTTAAGTTAACAATACAATACAAATATTATGAGTGTATTTCAACTCAAATAATACTAAAGAAGGCTTTAAGTTATATGTTTTCTTGTATAATACTATGTTTTTCTAAATACCTAAACTAAAATAGTAATATATAACGTAGGAAAGGAAAGGTTTATTCCTTAGTTCTTTCTCTGTGGTATACCCTACAAAACAAAACAAACCTGTAAACATTTGAGTAGTAGTCAGCGTACAGCAATCTTTATATACTTAGATTTCGATTAATTTTATTATATACATTGAAATTTATGTATAATTTGCATTTATATTTTGTTATTATCATAGCAGAATACACAAACCGCAGATATACATGGAAATATCAAATATCTTATACAAGGCTAGAATACAGATAAATTTACATAAATAAAAGATAATATTAATAGTTTATGTTTATACTTTTTTTTCTTAAGCTTTTCTTTAGCTTCACTTCGCTCCCCACTTTCTCCAAATTCTCAAGGTTTAGAGTGGTTGAGCTCTTTGCGAAACCAGAGAAATAAAAATTAAAATATTAAAAATTTCATTTCCTCGAGTGAGAATCGAACCCACAACCTATTGTATGAACAGTCACACATTTGCACCACAACTGACCTGTTTGTTATTTAGTACCAGATATTTTTTACATGCGTCGTACAAGTCAGACAGTCAAGACAATCCACGTCTTACATGATAATTAAGACTTGTAGAAAAAAAAACCTGTTGAGGCCCAAAATTGTCAAAAATTTGATTACATATAGCAAATAATATTATACAAAACAGTACTCAATTTTTTTTATTATAATTTTTAGTAGTAGAGATCTAATACACTAAATAATTTTTTTTTTAATTTAGAGAGCTGCTTTTAGAAAGTATTTTTTTTGCGGCTTGTGGGCTAGTTGATTAGACATAACGCTATGACTACTTAGCAATGTGAGGAAGATGTACAAAAATATATATTATATATATGAGCTTCACTCTTTAGGTACCTCGCTAAAATCTCAGCGAGATACCTAGTGAGAAAGAAACTCCCTTCACCGTTTTCTATCTAAATTCGACGTATGTCTGTCCGTCTATCACCAGGCTGTATCTTTCTATTTAGTAAGAAATAGGATAAAAGAAATATTTAAGAGGGCACACTGAAAACGTGTTTTTTTGCCTTTTTTATAGATAATGTTACGGAACCCTCCGTACACCGGTCCGACTCGCACTTGGCCGGTTTTCTTAATTATACATAGATAGTTAAAAAAAAACACAAAAACTTATTACACAATATTGCTATTTATTGCGTTTTGTGTATAAAACGTGATAAATAATTATTCTATTACTTAATTAATCTATTACATTAGTCTATTGCTAATGGATTCACGCTTAATTTTCCTTTTAGCTGTAAGCACTTATATATTGAAAAAAATATATATGTTCTTGAGATAAGATAAGTTAAGCATTTTACTTTAGACTTTTTAATGTCTTTATGGTAGGTTATTATTGCAAGAACCTTCACGCCTCCTTTTCCTCGCAAAGCTTGTCTATCCTGCCTACCATAAGTAGGGGAAACTCAATGTCAAAACACTTCGTTCTCCGTCTTACGCCTAAATCTCTCGGTGGAACTTTACCTTGTGCTTTCTAACAGAGCGGGGAAATAGAAGTAATTAAAATATATTCGTTCCCACTATCCAGTTTATATAATTTTTACCCCACAACAGTCGTGTGTATTTGTATAATTGTATAATTTCGAGGGTATTTGTATAATTGTATAATTTCGTGGGTATTTGTATAATATCAAAATATTAATATTTTTATATTATTTATTTCACAATATTACTTAACACTTATGTAAATGTATGTATGTCTATAATACAATAATTCATTAACACATCAAGATGACATATATACTAAGAGTCAATTCAAAGACGCCACGTGTTTATACCACAGTGTATTTATGTGCGCACTATTATCTAATATTGAAACGCAAATACGTCTGATAGACAAATCTAAAAAAACAATGACTAACACGTACATTTCTTACATTGTTCATACATTGTTTTTGTTATTGAATAATTATCATTTTTAGATTATTTATAATGAGATAGGTACAATATTAAAATAAAAAATACCTTTTACTCTGTATCCCGCACACAGCAGGATAGGCTGCACAACGCAACGGTTGTGAGTTCAATTCCCACTCGAGGGAATGAGTTATTATTTATTATTATTTTCGTTTCTTCGCTCTGGCACCAAGGCAAAAGAAGCGCGTTGAGTTCCGCCACTCAACACGGAATGACTCCAAAATTTGGGAGGAGAGTGGGGAACGGAGTGCCTAACACTAGGTTCCTTCCCTCTACCTACTCTGCCATGCGGAGAAAACTGTTTTTTATTATATACCAAGGTAGGGTGATAATCATCTCTTAGCATGTACCTAAGTCTGGTTATAATTCAATTAGCCATTTCCCAATAAGACAACAATAGCATCTGACAAGAATGAATATATCCGCTGCGTAGGCGCAACTTCAAACGTTGTTTATGACCTCACACATTTACCTTGTTAAATTTAAGTTTTTTTTAGAATTTCTATAATAATTTGAAGAAATCCAAGTAATAATTATGTTTCTTTGCAGAAATTCAAAATTTCGTAAAGAATTACAATACATATTTATGTTAAGAACTGATTAAAGTGCGTAAACATTTCGCCTTTACGGAAAATTGAAGATGTATGGGTTCAATATTGCAATATTCAATTATTTATACACAATCAGGATAACAGAATTTCAACCCATCAATTAAGTGTAGGTGTATATTTGTCTCAATTTAACTTCACTTAAACTTTAATTAACATCTCTGTGTACAGCTTTTAAGTGTGGGTGCATCTAGACCTTAGCTTTGAACTGAAGTTGAATGAAAATGTTATGTTTTAGGTTTCTTTATGTTACGGGATTTGAACCCGTGGCAAACCATACTATTTCGGGGTGGGCACGGCTCACCCGACCCCCTCTATACGCCCATAATTTTAAGTGCACAAGAACTAAGTTAAAAAATAATTTAACGGACATGTACCATGATAAAGGAACGGCCAGATGATTGGTTCAAAGTATCGTCTTGAATGAGCGTAAGTAGATAATGCTCACATCCGTTTCTACTCACGGAGCGAATTGTATATTACAGTATGACATACTAGTATTGACTCGAGGCTTTGTTCACTGTATTGCCTAAGATTGAATGTTTTATTGTTTGTTTCATTGTGAATGAAGATAGTTAGGAGTTAGGTTCCCTTCAAATATGCGGAAATGAAGATTTAAATTGCTTATTTTACCGACGGAGGTTATCAATTCGACTGTATTTTTTTAAATATTTGTTCAGAACTATTGACTAGGTGAACTGATTTTGATGATTCTTTTCTATTTGAAAGGTGGTGCTTCCCGAGTGGTTCTATTTTAATTCGGTCACACTCGGTACCACTATGGACGAATGACAATTATTCTTTTTTTATTGCAACAACAAGCACAACTCACACACTCTTTAAGGAACTGATGAAACTTTAGTTAAATTCTGATTATGGGATCCGGTTAAAATTGTGAGCGACTTAGCAATAGGCTCTTTCTGCCTACCACGGGATACAGCGTGATGCTGAAATGTGAAAAAAATGTGCTACTATTTTAGAATATCCCTATCACAGTACTTATTGCTTAATGAATGAAATGAAGTTCCTATAGCATTTAGAACGTACTTTGAACATGGTTAAGAAGAAAGAGAAAATNCATCAAATATGCGGGAATGAAGATTTAAATTGCTTATTTTACAGACGGAGGTTATCAATTCGATTGTCTTTTTTTAAATATTTGTTCAGAACTATTGACTGGGTGAACCGATTTTGATGATTCTTTTCTATTTGAAAGGTGGTGCTCCCCGTGTGGTCCTATTTTAATTCGGTCCGTTTCTGATGGTGTTACCTATCCATGATAAAATCACATAAGTCCTAAATTTGCATTAACATATTTAATGCAGGACGAATGACAATTATTCTTTTTTTATTGGAAAGCACACTCTTTAAGGAACTCTTTAAGGAACTGATGAAACTTTGGTTAAGTTCTGATTATGGAATCCGGTTAAAATTGTGAGTGCCTTAGCAATAGGCTCTTTCTGCCTACCACGGGATACAGCGTGATGCTGAAATGTGAAAAAAATGTGCTACTATTTTAGAATATCCCTATCACAGTACTTATTGCTTAATGAATGAAATGAAGTTCCTATAGCATTTAGAACGTACTTTGAACATGGTTAAGAAGAAAGAGAAAATGGAGAAGGCGAGATAATGAGCATTTTAAAGGACTTTCGTAGCCTACACTCGGGTCATAAGGCCCAGGCTCCTGTCCCTGCAACGAAGAGCAACTACCGTAAGTTCCTCCTCTAGCTCTCTATCAGAAAGCTGACGCAGACCAAAGTTAATAAAATGTCAAACAAAATGTTTCACTGCCACGCCTACAATTCGATCTAATTATGTTAAAAATATAATACGCATCTACATAATATATTCTGTCACTGATCTTCACAATATCATATGTAAAATTGTGTTGTAACAATGTCAATGGGAAAATTTATAAAAAAACAAGTTTTAATTTATGTATACGGTAATTCAGGAACATTTATATATAGCGAGATTAAATACGATATCTTTATTTTAAAATTAAAATAGCAATACTTCCTGTAGCAACTATTTAACATTAGTAAATGGTTTTTTAAATGGAATACGAAATTGGTTGAATGCGCAAATCTCAGGAACGGTTAAAAGTTAGTTTATTATAACCACTTTATATTGAGGAATGTGGAGAACGAAGTGTCTGTACACTAGGTTTCCTATGCCTACCCTGCTATGTGCCGGATACAGCGTGTAGCGGTAAAAAAAATGATTGATTAGGTACAACAAAAAATCGCAATATAAATTGTTAACCAGTTACTTCTATCTATGATAGATTGTCGGCACGTTTAATGTTTATTTAATTGTCAATTCAATTGCTATTGTGTAAATATCATGTACATAATTTAAATGTAAAATTAATATTATGTAAATATGTGTAATATATATAAAAAATCTTTTTATGTTTAATGGGGCAGTCGTGATGGAGGGCACAAGCGTGCGACTTGTAACGCAACGGTTGTAGGTTTGATTCCCACTCAGGGGGTGGGGAATGGCAGAGTTAATGGGAAACGGAATGTTTTAAATATTAGATTCACAATTGCTTCTTCAAATAAAGCGTTATCGAAAATTATTCCCCAATTTACAGAGAGTTTTATAGGATTTTATAAGTGTTTTAAATTAATGTCAAATAAATGCTAATGTCAAATAAATGCTATTAATTTAGTACTCAATAATAATAAATTAGGATTAAAATGTATTAAGATTTTGTTAAAATAAATAAATAAATAAATACGTAAATAAATTATTCATTTTATACATTTCCTATTCATAGGTATATTTAAATTGCATAAATATATTTTAAAATATTTAAGAATATTATAGAATATCTATTTAGAGACTAGCTTTTACATGCCGCTTCATCGGCATGGATAAATGGAAACGCACTACATTCACTATTTACTCAAGTTCATTTCAGAAATTTGTAAAATTTAAGACGAATCGATTGGTGTACATAAAGACACGCAAAATACATAGATTGATAAACACATTACCTTCTTTTGCGTTGTGCAATTCGCGCATTCGTGCATCGCGTAAAAATATCTTAGACGCAAGCGAAATAAAACTAAATTAAGATATTTTTTTATTTAATATTTTTCAAAATGTAATCGTATTATTATGATATTTGGCAAAACATATAAGTCAATAGATAAGTCTGTAACATAGTTATAATAATTATTGTTTATCATCCAAATGATAAGCGTGTCGTGTAAATGAGTCAAAGATTGGCATTTTGAAAACAAAGAGATTTCAGTACTATACATAATAATTTTAACATTTTTAACATACTTTTATTCCTTTTATCTTATATTTACAGAAAATATCTTGGTAAATTTAAATGGTGGGGAACAGAGTATGTTAACACTATGTTACCTCTGCCTTCCTTGCAATATGCGAGATGACCTCGTGTGGTTTCGATCCCCATAGTACTAGTTCAGGAAAAAATCTGAAAACTAAATCCTAATAATAGCTTTAAAAGAGGGTCAAAATTTTGTATTAAAGCCGCTAGTTCAAGTGAGGTAACAGATGAAAGAAATTTAGCTTGAATTTCAGAAAAAGCTCGAGACCNTTTTATCAGTGGCGTAGCTAGGGGGTGCGAGCGGTGCGGTCGCACCGGGCATCAAAATCGACCATTAATATTTTTTAAAGGTAGCCAATGTCACATTTTAATGTCTGATGCTTGATCTACGTGAAGACACTTTGAATCTGTTTTTTTTTTAGAGGGCATCAAGTCCTAAACCGCACCAGGCAGCAAATATAAGGTATTTGCTGCCTGGTGCGGCTACGCCACTGACTTTTATAAAATGTTTTCCAAATGTTATCGTATTATTATGTATGATATTTGGCCCAAAATATAAGACAATAGATAAGTCTGTAACATAGTTATAATAATTATTGTTTATCATCCAAATGATAAGCGTGTCGTGTAAATGAGTCAAAGATTGGCATTTTGAAAACAAAGAGATTTCAGTACTGTACATAATAATTTTAACATTTTTAACATACTTTTATTGCTTTTATCTTATATTTACAGAAAATATCTTGGTAAATTTAAATGGTGGGGAACAGAGTATGTTAACACTATGTTACCTCTGCCTTCCTTGCAATATGCGAGATGACCTCGTGTGGTTTCGATCCCCATAGTACTAGTTCAGGAAAAAATCTGAAAACTAAATCCTAATAATAGCTTTAAAAGAGGGTCAAAATTTTGTATTAAAGCCGCTAGTTCAAGTGAGGTAACAGATGAAAGAAATTTAGCTTGAATTTCAGAAAAAGCTCGAGACCTCTAATTTTTATACTGAATTCTTGGTGGGCGAGCCCGACTCGCGCTTGTCCGAGTTTATTATTTTTAAATAACTTATATTTTTGCATAGTGGGAATTTAAAAGTTGTAATTAATTATGTGAATATTTATTGTTTATTTAGTAATATATTTTTAAATATAATAAGCCCAAGCATTGAAATAAAGCTCATATAGCCGAATAAATAAAATCAAATTATAAAATTATGCAAACAGGTAAATAAATGTCACAGTCATAAGACGAAAAAGACGAATTTATTAAATTAATAAATATATGTTACTAGGATAAGAATGCCAAAATTTTTGCTAAAATAAAAAAAATATGTAATGAAATAAACACATATGTATATAAAAAATAATTGAAATTAAATTTATAATAGTAAATTCTATGTTCACACGTGTCACTTATTTTCAAAATAAATAACTAAAAAATAATAATTATACTTATATCATTATTATTACAATATAAATAAACAGTAACGAAAAAAATTGTCTTACTGTAAAATTCAGAACTTGTATGTATAAAAAAAAGTGTGAGAAATTATTTTAAACACATTGTGTGATAAATATTATACACAAAAAGCCAAGTACGTAACTTAGGAAAAATTATGAAAACCATAATTTATGTATAATATAATATATAAACAGTTAATAGCTGTTATATACTTATTTTTTATATAATATTTGTTTTAAAATGTATTTTAAATGTATAGAAGCGCGGTGCAAAGGAATTAAACTGTAACCCGTGCCTCTTGGAAACAGTCCAAGCGCCCCGACCACGAAGCCATACGTTCCTGTCAAGCTACGTCATCATTCTGATACCCTTGTTACAATTTATTTATGTAGTTAGCATCTCTGTAGGGCCAGTATTACAAACGGTCTAGCAGCATAAGCTTGAGAAAGCTGCACTGGCTTTAAAAGTTTTTTTAAAGATGATTATGTTCCTTTTCGTCCAAAATGGCATATTTTTTTTGCTTTAAGCCTTATGGTAAGGGAGTTATGGGGGTCAACCCAAGCGGCGAAGCAGCGCGAGGGGTTCATGGCTGATGGGATGATCAGTCGCTACTGCTGGTCCCGCCAGGGTACCGGCCGACACCCGTGGCGTATAAAGCTTATCCAAGTACAGGGGGCACTACTTGGATGGACTGTTCTTCCCCCATACTCGTGGGAACTTTATGGAAAAAGAAAAAATAAACCCAACAACAAATGACGGTAACGTGGGAGTTTTAGAGTCCGGTTCGGACTCGGGAGCGGTGCGGAGTANAAATTATTTTAAACACATTGTGTGATAAATATTATATACAAAAAGCCAACTACGTAACTTAGGAAAAATTATGAAAACCATAATGTATGTATAATAATTATAATATATGAACAGTTAATAGCTGTTTTATACTTATTTTTTATATAATATTTATTTTAAAATGTATTTTAAATGTATAGAAGCGCGGTGCAAAGGAATTAAACTGTAACCCGTGCCTCTTGGAAATAGTCCAAACTGACTCTGACTTAGCCATACGTTCCTGTCAAGCTACGTTCAAATTCTTATACCCTTGTTACAATTTATTTATGTAGTGAGCATCTCTGTAGGGCCAGTTTTACAAACGGTCTAGACGCATAAGCTTGAGAAAGCTGCGCTGGCTTTTAAAGTTTTTTTAAAGATGATTATGTTCCTTTTCGTCCAATATGGCATTATTTTTTTGCTTTTAATTTGCCTTATGGTAATGGAATTATGAGGGTAGCAATCCTTAACGTTAAACTTTATTTTAGCAATATCTATTGAAGGTCTATGTCTAGATCTAGGAAGGATCTTTATGAAAAAACTGAACGTTGCTATCCATAAGTTTGTTATTAAACACGAATATATAAATAGATAATATTCGGAATTTTTCGGGTATTATAAATTGTAAAAAAAAATAATTCTTATGGCTCTTTTTTATACCACCCTGAATTTACAATTTAAATTACATATATTATGTATATATTAGATACTTACCCAAAATATACGTGATATATATAATTTAAGTAGGTGAGCGACATTGAGTTTCGCCTTTAGAATTCGGCGTGGAACAAGATCAGCACACTTGGGCAGTTACCCTTGTTACCTTTGCTTACCCTGCTATGTGTAGAATACAGTGTGAAGCTAAAAAAATCTAACTGTCGTACACAATTAACGTGCTATCATAAAAAAGTAGTAAATTATTATTTTTTAGTAATATTTTACTTGTCACTGTAGTAGTAAAAAAAATTTTGGTTATAAATCATAAAAAGTTCAAAGATTAAAGACGTAACGTCGTAAAATATTTTGTATTATTTAATTTTTTAACGTTGATAACTCATTCTTATGCTGTAAGATGGGTGATAATACAAAATAATATTTTTATATCATTCCTAATTTTATCCACTTCATTTGGACTTCAAATAAGGAACATATAAAAAATCCAACTACATAAAGCTAAAGAAAAAATAAGTCGATTAGTACATTAGATTTAACTATCAATGTCCATTTAAATATCGTTCGCTCCTCGTGAAAAATTATTTAGTTGAAGTATAGGTTCCGATTGGTAATCCTAATTAATTTTATAAAATTTTATGCAGTCCGGTTATGTAAGTATTTATTACGCCACTTGGGTTGCTAAGATAAATCTAACGATACTCAATTATGTAAATTCGTTCAGCGGTTCTGAAGATATGAGGTAATAAAGAATATATTAAAGAATATATGTATATATATATAGACAGCCGCAAAAACATAACCCGTCTTTTGCAGTCCGGGAAAATATTTGTATTCCTGTTTAGTGAAAGAAGCGGGAACGTATAGCTTAAAAGTTTGGACGGTTTCGAAAAGGCGTGGTGTCGAATCCCGCTTTACGTTCACGTTTAACTTTTTATATATTATCAAAAAAAAACATTTTTCTTTTCTGAGTGTAAAATAACACTTAAAAAATTATCTGGTGTATGGTATGGTTATAAAAAATGATAAAAATACTTAATTTCCCGAAGAGCTAGTCAGCAGTTTACGTCATTTAGACGCAGTTATAGTTCTAAATTTCTTCAACCACGTATAACATGTATAATTGTGTGACACTTTAAAAAAAATGCATAGTGAGACAAAAATAGTAATTAAAAGCGTAAATTGGAACATTACATTACCTAATCGCTACATCAAAGGTCATAATTGTGGATAATAGCAAATAACGTCTCCTAGAATTGGACTAAATAGATAAGAGAATTATATAAACATTCATTATTTTAATAAATGTCTACCAATTAGTTATGTATTACATTTTTTCTTGAAACATGATCACACATGTAAGCTAAAATAACTCATCTAAAAAAAAAAAAATCTCCACTATGTATAATATAAATTTACTAAGTTAATAAAAGTTATAAGGATATTCTATTAGTACATAGGACATTCTAGTTCATAATGTCCGCCCAAATTTCGAAAGATAGACAATAACATTGACAAGTAGAAGAACTCAGCGCCGAGCTCTATAAAATGAAAATAATTTAAATACTATTCCCCGAGAGGATCAAACCCATAAACATCACGTATTCAATAGGACGCTGTTCCACTATGGCTCGATGGCCTTCCTAATCGGTATAATTCTGAATTCTGGGAGCATTGCGTTTTGAGTGGCAGAACTCAACGCCGCGCTTTGCCTCGACACCTGAGCGAAGAAATGGAAATAAATATTTAACTTCCTCGAGTGGGGATCGAGCCCGCAACCAGTCGGTTTTACAGTCACACTTTGTGCCCCTACGCCAGGACTGGCCGAATATAATAATGAACTGAAAGTGGATAATGAATGGATGGATGACATAAATAAACAACTAAAGGTAGAGACAGAGTGATCTTTAAATGCTTACATATTAACAAAAATCTTTTCGTATAATTCGACATACATAATTATAATGTTATCTATATATATAAAATCGAAAGGTCACTCACTCATCACGAAATCTCAGAAACTACATGTGCTAGGAATCTCAAATTTTGCATAGGAGTTATTTATAGGACGTAGGTGCTCGCTAAGACGGGAATTTGCAATATTCAACTTCTAAGGGGTTGTTTTTGGGGTTGAAAGTTTGTATGAAACTTCGTTACTACAAATGCTAGGAGTCTCAAATTTTGCATGGACATCACTTATAGGACGTAGGTACTCATGGAGACCGAAATTAATAATAACGTAGTTCACGCAGGCGAAGCCGCGAGCGGGCCGATAGTGTTATAATAAAAACAAAATTTTCTATTTATATATTTTCCTCAAAAACTTTTCGTATATACATTAATTTAAATTAATAACATCATTATATTTTGCACAAAAAACAATTGCTCTTCAAATAATTATTTTCAATGTCAAATGAGATTATATAACTTGAATTTGCATTTACGTAAAATAGTAATATTTCATCAATTCAAATTTAAAATTGGTCTGAATTAAATGAAAATAATAAAATTATTGAAACATAGACAATTATACATAGTCTTATATATATGTATAATGAATGCATAGTAAATGATATCTTTCGAAGCTACGTAACTGAACGCTGTGTTCTAACTAAACGTTGTAGATAGTGTTATAAGTAACGAAGAAATTTTAAGTATCGGAGTCCCTCAAGGTAGGCTGATTTTACCTTCCTTGACGTGGTAAAAGTTGGTCGGAATAATTATCTCGCTGAAACTCTCTTGGCCGCTGCGTATATGGGCTGACCCTTAACAAAATTAACTTTGAACCTAGATAAACCCAATTAATGACTTCGGCGCCTATTAATATAATTTTTCCATTAGAGATTAGAGATTTCCATAAGAGTGTATATATTTGTGAGAAAGCAGTCTGTGTAAAACTGTAATACTTGTATCGAAAGTCATATTAAACATCTAGGCATATGATTTGACTATTTATTCAATTCACTGTGAAGTGTGATGAACCAGAAAAAATTCTACTTCTTGTAAGTTAGTTAGTTCGATTAATACGAGAGGATATGAAATATCTAAAATTTCCATTTCTTCGATCTGGTAACGAGACAAAGCGCGGCGTTGAGTTCCACCACTCCACACGCTATGCTTCCAGAATTCGGCGGAAAATGGGGAACAGAGGTATCGGTTTCCAGGTCCTCTTTGCCTGCACATAATAGGAAACAGCGTGAAGCTAAAAACGGGTAGATATATGATTATGATGTTTTCATGCGATCGGCTTCGTCGTCTTACTATATCATGGTCTGGGGATATACAGGGAATACTAAAATGCTCCGCTTACAGCGGGCTCAAAGGTTAAGGTAGCCATTATTACTTATACCGTAATTGAACGCAAACACCCTTTAATAGCCAATAAATTATTATTTGTAGATCAGATCTACTTTGCATAACTTATCATAGTACATTAGCCAGAGGCCATAGGCAACATTACGAATGTACATATATGTATACATTACTCTTGCTCCAAATGTCTACGATGTATATATAAAATAAGGTGAACAAGAATTTTTACCTATATATGTCAATATTCTTCACCGAGGATATATTCTTCGCAGGCTGATTTATCTCTGTAAAGAGACTTTACAGCCTGCAGCAAGGGTCCGTTCACATTGTACTGGAGTAATATCTTCCATAATTTCGCTCTTAGAACTCTTTCAAACGCTTTTTCCAAGTCCACAAAAGCACAGAAAACTTTTTGGTTAACAGCCAAAAAATTTTTCCGTGTTCATGCGGAGGGTAAAGATCTGCTCCATACACCCTCTCCCAGGTCTAAAGCCTCCTTGGGCCTCCCACAAAAGCCTTTCGAAATTCACTTGCATTCTTCTCGCTAGAACCCGAGTATAAGCTCAAAACATTTGTTTGCATACAATGTAGTTGTTCGAATTATTGGGGACCCAAAGATCTGTGAAAGGCTTTTCTTCTGGATATGCGTTCTCTAGCCGTCGAATTACACAGTACGTCACTGTACTATTGTGTGCACCGTAATTTGGAGAGGGAAACGAAGCCACAACTGCCGCGGCTCTACTCACACAGTTTGTACAGCGTGTCCCCTGCGCCATAAAGGCCTCAAAATATTTATCATGATAATATTTATTTTATCTTAAACCAATCAACGAAAACAATTATATCTGCTGTTTACTTAAAACTCATTTTGGGGTCAAATCGAAGTTACAATGTTAACACAGAATATGAATATGAAATCCAACACCTATGTAAGTATCTATATATAGTGGTCCTAAAAATATGAAAAAAAAACCTGTCTTCTTTTCATATTTTTTAAGAACACTATACATATAACTTGCCATGGAAATCTTTCTGCCAATTAGGAAGATAAAAAAAATATTAGGTACATAAAGTACATATGTACTCGTGTATGTAATAAAATCTACGAGTATCTGTCTAGTTTTACCAAAATTGTATAAAAGCACTTTGATTACTAAAGAAATAAAATTATCTTACCTTACAATATATAAATATACAAAAACAGAACTAGATAACGACTTATTAATCTCCTATAAAAACAAATCAAATAGAAGAGGTCACTATGAAACTTTTAAACTTTAGATTTTAATACACAAACTATCGTTTATTATACATAATTAATAACTTTAAACGACGTTTCGATTATACGTCCCACTGTATAGAGGACGGGCACGCAACTAATGTGTCTGATGTCCGGCAAGTGATAAGTAATCAAAATTATAACACGTGGTATCTAGACATTTTTTTTTCACGCTTTTGGCGCACGATATGCGTAGACAATCTAGTGCTAAGGCACTCTGTTTTCCACTATCTACATTTTTAGATTATTATTTTTTTGTTTTATCTGTATCCTGCACCTGGGAACCTAGTGTTGAGACACTCCGTTGATATTAAGACACTACCGTTACCCACTTTCCGATGAATTTTTTGGGGCACACAATTCCTCAAGGATTCGGCGAAAAGTGGGGAATGGAAGTATCTTAATGGGGAACGGAGGCAATCGAAGTGTTTGATTCGATCTCCACTGGCGGCAAAGAATATGAATTACAAACTAACATACCTATTTGTTCTGCAACATTTCGATTAAAAATATGTATTTGATTAGAAACATCATCTCGTGAACGTGATCTCGTTGAGGCTGTCGTGGCCCAGGGGCACAAGTGTGTGACTGTAACGCAACGGCTGTCGGTTCGATCCCCATTCGAGGAAATGAAATAGTTATCTAAATTTATATTTCCATTTCTTCTCTCTGGTGTCGAGGCAAAGTGCGGCGTTGGGTTGCGCCACTCAAGTGTCAAGGTTAAAATTCTCGTTATAAGTTAGACGGTTATCCTTCATATAAATTATAAAATAAAATATGTAATTAAAAAATATTCTATCAGTGCCGAAAGACAATGTCAACTAAATAATCGGAAATAGAATTATTCTATAGGACTACGCCCTTGGAAAGAACTTGTATTTTTATATTTCTAGTTATTTAGTGGCAACTCACATACCACCTACATACATAAAGGCCATCGTGGTGGAGTGGGAGGTCTAACTAGAGTCACGATGCTTATAATGTGGATTCGATTCCCACTTAAGGGAATTAGAGCGGCGTTAAGCTCCATGGAGGAAAGATATAACATAGAAGTGAGTGATGAGAAATGAGTGAGAAATTATTCCATTCTCCATTTTATCCTTTAAACATTGCCCAATAACCACCTTTTGAAATTACATGTTGATAATTTTATTGACATTGAAAAAATGCCAACCAATTCCAATGTAAATATTATACAAAGCGACATCTTTTCAAGGATATGAGTATTACTTCCGCATTTAAATATTACTAGATTAGATATATAGATGGCGTTGCTAGTAGTTTTTTTCGTTAACTTAAAAGGCTTCTTCCTTTAATATTTTTTGGCATATTTAAATTAGTCTATCAATGTTTGTAAGAAAGTACTGGAATATTATTTTTATTACTAGTATTATTCTTTTTCTATCATTTGTGTGCAATAAAGTATAAACTAAACTAAGCTAAGAATCAACAAACATTTGTCCTCCTAGTTCATTATACAGAGCAAATTTACAGTAATTATAATATGCTGTACAATATTAACAGGTATATATAGTATTAGAAAAAAATATGAAAGATTTAATATTATAAATTATAATAATTATAATCAAATTATAGCTGTTAAACCTACTGGTTGCGGGTTCGAGGTCCCCACTCGAGGAGATGAAATATTTATTTAAATTTATATTTCCATTTCTTCGTTCTGGCGTCGAGGCAAAGGCAAATGCACCTGTAGCTCCTCTGGTGTTGCACGGGTTCGTAGGCGGTGATAACTTAACATCAGGTTTTATTATGTGATACTCAACGACGAAAAGCCATCGAGAATCCATTAACAAAATCTCAACACGCATTGCCTTGCAAATTCAGCTAAAAGCGGGAAACGGACGTGTCTTAACGAGTCGTTCGTTCTTTCTGCTTAGCCGGTGCGGTGCCGTGCAAGAACACAGGTGTAGTGTAAAGTAAAAAAAAATTAACGATTTCCATTGATTCATCCTTGTTTCTTTCTCATTTCTTTTAAATATATTCGTGTAAAATGATATGAAACCTAGATATTACCATTTTCGTAGACATTTTATAAATATTATTTGAGAATGTTTTTTATTTTAAATTTTTATGACGAAAAAAGAAGATTATTTTAATTTTTTTATTGTGCTAAGTATCGCAAGGGTAAGTCTGGTCCGGCCATCCGTTATCATTTAGAAGCATTACGTACTTCATAGCGAGCGTTGGTACGATAGTTTGTCCTGCTATAGAAATCACGGTATGTCGAAACTTTTTCTATTTTTATAGATAATAAATTAAAATTGTATATAATAAGAACTTTTTACACCTATTGTGTGAATCATATGTTTTTTGTAAGCACATATTGTTTTTATATTGTGTAAGAAGTTTATACTAATATTACCTGTATCACTTGCCACCAAAAGATACAGTTAATTTTATAAATATTTACATTTCTATTGCAATGATTTTATAATGAAATTATAATGAAATTTTAACTTTTAAATAAGTATACGTTAATAAGCTTGGCGGTGCTTGGGCAACGAAGTGTCTTAACTCTGGGTTTTCTTCGCATTTTAAATAAATTTATTTGGTGGAACCTAATCATAAATTGTGCAGCCGAAAAAAATATTTGATACTTTCCAATCTACAAATGAAGCCAGAACCATTTTATAAAAACAAACTCTCTCTCTCTCTCTCTCTCTCTGTCTCACTCACTTTTAAGATAAATCAAAAGTTATGTATGGGAGTGCATGAAATGAAAGTAGTACATTATTAAAATGCTGTTCCTTTTCTATTAAAATTTTGTGGACGAGACAACAAAATATTAAAAATCGATCAATTAAATGAACGTATCTGACGTAACGTCTACACGCGATGCGATGCGATCGCTATAGTATACATAAATCCCTCGAGAAATGGCTATGATATGTTAAGGAATTTATAAATTACTTTTTTAGATTAGTCAAAGTGCATAGTAAGGTCTAATATTCAGCATTGAATGTTTTTTTTTTGCTTTACGCCACATATAACAGGGAACCACATAGAGTTAAAACACTCCGTTCCGAGTTCCAATTTTCGAAAAATTTCAGTTACTGTCTCGTGCATTAAATAATGAAATTATTTCCTTAATATTGAAATAAATAGTAACTGTTGAGTTTCTTGCCGGCTCCTCTCAGCAAAAGCAAAAGATTTATGCAAAAATCGATTTGAATAAAAAATATTTTAAAAATTGATTTTTTTATTTTTATTGTAGTGAATAAAAATGAAACAAAAAATCGAATAATGTAGTAAAAAGATAAACGTAAATAAAATAAAAAATATAAATATATACAGGTACGTAACTCGATCCACGTCGAGTTGATTTTGAAAAGACAGATTCCTGAAGAAAGTTGGTAAATACAGCATGACTGTTGCGTCTGCGGTCGTCAATTTTTTTCTCATAATAGATCAATAATAGGACTTTCGTATTATATAACAGCTTAAAACTAACTCTTTTCCAGAAGTAATATTAAAANATTTGGTGGAACCTAATCATAAATTGTGCAGCCGAAAAAAAATATTTGATACTTTCCAATCTACAAATGAAGCCAGAACCATTTTATAAAAACAAACTCTCTCTCTCTCTCTCTCTGTCTCACTCACTTTTAAGATAAATCAAAAGTTATGTATGGGAGTTGCAAGTTCATGAAATGAAATTAGTACATTATTAAAATGCTGTTCCTTTTCTATTAAAATTTTGTGGACGAGACATCAAAATATTAAAAATCGATCAATTAAATGAACGTATCTGACGTCTCGTCTACACGCGACGCGATGCGATCGCTATAGTATACATAAATCCCTCGAGAAATGGCTATGATATGTCAAAGAATTTATAAATTACTTTTTTAGATTAGTCAAAGTGCATAGTAAGTTCTAATATTCAGCATTGAATGTTTTTTTTTTGCTTTACGCCACATATAACAGGGAACCACATAGAGTTAAAACACTCCGTTCCGAGTTCCAATTTTCGAAAAATTTCAGTTACTGTCTCGTGCATTAAATAATGAAATTATTTCCTTAATATTGAAAAAAATAGTAACTGTTGAGTTTCTTGCCGGCTCCTCTCAGCAAAAGCAAAAGATTTTTGCAAAAATCGATTTGAATAAAAAATATTTTAAAAATTTATTTTTTTATTTTTATTGTAGTGAATAAAAATGAAACAAAAAATCGAATAATGTAGTAAAAAGATAAACGTAAATAAATAAAAAAAGTATAAATATATACAGGTACGTAACTCGATCCACGGAGTTGATTTTGAGAAAAGAAAGTTGGTAAATACAGCACGACTCTTGCTTCTGCGGTCGTCAATTTTTTTCTCATAATAGATCAATAATAGGACTTTCGTATTATATAACAGCTTAAAACTAACTCTTTTCCAGAAGTAATATTAAAAATTCATACAAACAAATACCAATTATTTGTGTGGAATAATTTCTGAAAGTTGCATAAGGCTAGCTTACGGATTACTAGGTATACTATACTTTTACGAGAATTTGCTACCTCTATTTACGACGATTTCAGATGTTTGCCAAACAAATGTTTGTTATTAGTCTTGATATTGTAAAGCTATCCTAGCACAGGCCGTGAATTTCCTAATGTACTTAATAGTAGTTAATATTAACTATCATAGGCTGTAGAAAAAATATTTTATAAATAAAAATTATATTTGAAAGAGCTAGAGAGATTTCCCCCAAACGGGAATCGAACCCACGACTGTCGTAAAAAGCGTTTACAGTCACGATGTGCCGATGCGCCACTACGGCCTCAAAAGAAATATTTTTTTCATAAAAATGTGCAATGTTATCTAAAATTACTTTATTATATTTTATCAGCTATGCTCCCAAAGTGTTGAGATTAAATTAAAAAATAAGGTCAATAGGATTTGATTAATTTAAAATGTATTTTTGATAAGTATATATAAATAAATCAACTGTGAACCTATTTCTTTATTGCATAATATTTTTAACTAACTTTATTGTAAAAAATATGTATGTTAACAAATAAATTTGAATAAAGAAAATATTACTTTAATATTTTTTCTTGAAAAAAATGTATTAATAATGTATTAATAATATAGGTAATTCATAATTATAATAAATAATATGAGAAACAGGTGATAACTGTTCTTAATTTTCTGCCAATTTCTATTTTTAATCACACGTCCCGGCTTTACCCTATCAAATTAATTAATAAACAATTTGCTTGTATTATATACATACCCCTATAAAATTTCCTCTAAAATCTTGAATCTATCTATTAGTAAAAACCATATTAAAATATGTTGCATAGTTTGAAAGGTACACGATATTAGTTGGATCAATGTTACTAAAAACAGCTTCACTCAGCAGGATAGGCAGAGGGAACATAATGTTAAGACACTCCGTTCCTCATTTTCCGCCGAACTCTGAAGTCATTACCAGTAAAGTGAGAGGCGGAACTCAACGTCGCGCTTTACCTCGACACCAGAGTGACGAAATGAAATAATAAAAATTTAATTTCCTCGAGTGGGGATCGATCGATCGGGATTTTATATTATTTTTTCTTTACAAGATCTCAAATTTTATTGTAATGAATCGTCAATTGGTCAATTAATTCACCAAATTAACAAAAAGTTAGAGATCAAATATCGAGGACCACTTAAATTAATTGACGCATAAAACGAGACGTTAATGCAAAAATGTAAACAGAGTAATGTTTTAAAGTACTGGCGTCAAAGTTTTTTTTACAAAGACACAGTAAGCAGAGAATGTTCAAAAAGATATAGATTATAGAGAGTGTAGAAATAATGTAATATATTGTTAGTAACGTAGATAACGTTACTAACAATATACGTACCAGAGCGAGGAAATGAAAATGTTAAACACTTCAATCCTTAGTGTGGGGCAGCAGCTCAGCTTTGATGGCTAGTAGTGTAGGCAGAGAGAAGTTGGAGTCAAGGCACCACCGGGCGGAACTCACGCCGCTCTTCGTTATCCAACATAATTTATTTCCCCAAGTCAGCATTGAACTTACAGCTGAAGTCACCGACATTTTATTTTTAAAGTTTATTTTCTTATTTGTTCCGTTTATAAAATGAAACTCCAAATTTCAGGAACAGTTAGTTTGGTCAAGCAGAATAAATCACACCCATGTAAATCTATTATGCTATCATATATAAATAATAATTAGCATATAAATTATAATATTCAATTGTGCGAAAATAAAAATTAATTTTCGATTGATAACACACTCGTGACTTTTGACACACATTACTTTCGATAAATATATAAATTAATTATGCACTGCAAGAAAATAATAAATTTGATAACAATAGGTTAACAGCTTATTTATAAACGGTGGAGATAAGAAGTGGGTAATTGATTTATTTCATGATTTTTCGGTTGAGGTAAAAGAAATAATAAAAGTGCAAGTTCTTATGACTTCGACATGTCAAGTTGAATGAAGACCACATGTAGATGCCATAAAAAGATAATGTTACGTTTCCTTGCAACCCTTGTGTTGTCTATGTGTCTGTTCGTCTGTCAAAATCATTTTTCTCAAAATTGCGTGAATTTTATTCTCCTTATTCTTCTTTTCTCTATGAAAAGGTTTTTACAAAGCTTCTGTATATAAACACAATAAAATCTTCTAAACATAATATATGTTTAGTATATCAACATAACAAATTGTATTGATCTTTTTAATGGTAATGGTTGCCTAGAAGAGATTATTTCATATTTTTCATCTGTTTTTCTTATATTTGTTTTTTCTATTAAATTGGTGCAATAAAGTATTAAATAAATAATATATAAAGATAGCAATACTAAATATAAAACAATTATCACTTGGCCCGTCCGAATGCAACAATTTTGGGTTCAAAGCTTAACTTAAAGATAAAAACTGTCATAAGTCTCGAAAGTTATCGTTAACATCCGGCGATATTTGTTCATCATTTCTATGAAGTTATAGTTCTCAGTTTAATTTTCACTAATGAATTATATTTCTATTTTTTATATTCTTAGTTTAGTTAACGGAGAGTTGTTCCTTTCGAATCGTTTGGGATTCAATGATCTGTTAAAGGCCTGAGATTTTGGCTTTGCGTAGAAATATCTCCTCGATGTGCGTTCTCTATGTATCATGGGGAATGTTCTGGGGAACTGTTTCACCTGTTTACCTGACACAAACTTAAATACCATCCACACCATGTGCATACGTGCTCCGTTACTATGCGGTTTCGTAATATCATCCTACTAAGCGTGATTCATGTATGTAACTTTTTCTCATCAAGAACATTTCTCATGAGAAAATCGAAAATCACGCGGACAAAACTGCGAGCTGAAAGCTAGTATTCATATTATTATGACAAATAAATAAATAATATTGTTAACTAAATTGATTGGAAAAATTAATTACTATACCTCACATGATTTCTTATAATTGTTTTATTTATATTTAATATTGTTTTAATATAAAAATTATCAAAAGACTCGAGTCGTGGTACTGTCATTATTATTATCTAAGTATAAACAATTTACATATTAGCTACAGCATTTTGTAAGTGTAAGCAGAAGGAACCTTCGCTTGGCTTTTCGATTTGAGACATTGCTTGTTGAGTGGCGGGACTCAACGCCGCGCAGTCAACTCAACTTGTCAGGCGAGAAAATGGAATTGGTAAAATGTTTTACATTTAAAACATTCAAATATAATCTGTCTGCACCATGAAACATAGACAGAGACAGTAGTGTTGTGTCATTAATTAGTAGTTTCGATGTTGTATTCTGAAGTCTGAATTGAAAACTATTATGGAAGGATATGGCAATAATTAGTAAAACAGCTTCTGTCTTTTTTCCCATACCTATACTAGGCTAGGGGATAGATCTTACCTACAAAACACTCTATTAACTTTTCGCCCAAATTTGAGACATTGAAAGTGCGTCGGAACTAAACGCCGCGTCGCGAATTACAATGATTACGTGACGCGACGCGACGTCTCGTCTCTGTCTCTGGCTAATATTATATTACATATTTACTATTGAGGTAGGCCCGCGGCAAAACATTTCAAGTTATATTTGATATCACATTTAGGCAATTTGATATCATTTTTTTTATAGATATTATTAATATTTTGTTTTGATATCTTTATCATGTTTTGTTGCTAAGTAAAATAAGTAAAAAAAAAACGCTAATATTGTTTAATACGTTAAAAATATAACATATTAAACAGTTTCTTAGTAGTTGTAAAAAAATTTAATAGAGACATTTGACTCTTGTAATGTAATGTCAACGACGTCATTAAGGTGCAATTGGAAAATACCTGATATATATAAATAGGTACATCAGTGTGGGTTCGAATGCCATTTAAGTATTTTTTTTCAGCTTAATGCTTGTATCCCATCCTTATAGCAGGGTAGGCAAAACCCCGTTCTCCGTTTTCATCCCAAATTAGAGGCTATGCGTGTCGAGTGGTGGAACTCAACTATGCACTCTCTCTTACCAGATCAGGAAATGAAACTACATTATTAATTTTTAAATTGAATTGAATTGAATTCTTGATATATGGCGTTTCATATTAATTTTCAATGTAATAATTTAAAAACTGACACAGCGCGACCAGCCAGCAGTAGCCTAGTGGGGGGGGTGAATCGATATGACATGTAGATGTAATGTAAATTTATAAAAGACTAACCCGTTTACAGACTTGTTTAGAGACATAAAATCGTAAATAGTATAATAAAGATCTGGACTATAATAATTTAAAATTGAAATAACAATTTGGACAGATAGCCTGACAGCATTGAAATTAATATATATATATATATATATATATATATATNAAATATTTTACCCTATATGCAGTTTCAGTAAAAGAAGCGCTGCCTCTTCCACCCTGTATATATATGTATATATATTATTACAATATACAAACGATGGCGGCTTAATAGTACTCTAGTATTCACTTGCAATTAAATTGTAGCTTAGACGGATCCTTAGCGTATCTAAGTAAAGAAATTGCATTACTATAACCTTGAAGCTCTTTAGCGTAATCACAAGTCATTAAATATTATATCTTCTTGAAACTATTTATATAATTATATTTAATAAAGTAAAAATATTTAAATATATTTAATAAAAATATAATTAAAATAAATATAAAGTACATGCATGGCAATTACACATAATTAACATAGTGAATTATGAATGATATAAATAACGTATTTAAAATATCATATTAAAAACGTTTAGCGTTTAGAGACATTATATTACGTATAGTATCACTACGTAGGGTCCAAATAAATGTGATGCAGTGAAAGGCTCGTAATAATAAAAATAAAATAAATGCTTCGAAATAATAATAGAACGATTTTATTATAATGAATTTCTTATAGATGAATAATAAAAATATATATAACTAAAATAATTAATATCGACTCTAAAATTATACTTATATTATATGCACATACTTAAATAAAAACTAAATTGTAAAAAAATTATTGATACTTAAGTATATTAAAATCTAATTGAATCAGCTTCATCGCTGTATTCCGCACACAGTAGAGTAGGCAGAGGGAAGTGAGTTGAGTGGCGTAACTCAACGCTGCGCTTTGCCTCGACACCAGAGCGAAGAAATGGAAATATAAATTTAAGTAAATATTTCATCTCCTCGAGTGGGAATTAAACCCACAACCACGTTTTACAGTCACACTCTGTGCCAGTTACATTATATATTACACTTTACCCCCTCCAAAAACCCCCTCCATGTTACTAATCAAGTAATCAGTAAAGTAGGTACTTACCTACTCTTAAAGAAATTATGTAAATATCAATTCTATCATAAGCCAAGGCGCATATTTTAATATGTTATCACAAGAGTAACCTTTTATCGGTTATCGTAGGATTATTTATTGCTTTTACTCAACGATAAATAAAGATAGTTCCGAAACATACTTGAAATAGACACATGGTATGAAATGTCTCAATAAATAAACTTGAAACTTTTTTTTTTGTAAATCTGCACCTTAGGTGACAATAAAACGTTGTCAAACTTAGAATTTGGGCTCATATAGTTTATAAATTCAAATACATTATATAATGCGTTGAAAAAGGCATTTATTCATTTATTAGGGTTCCGTACTTCAAAAGGAAAAAAAAGAAAGGGCTTCCTTTTTGAGATGAGATCGAGTGGAGATATCAATCTGCAATTAATACCTAATAAGTAGGTCTATTGTCCCGTGAAGCAAAGAAAAAATTAAGCTTGAAATTAACGCAATCAAAATATACGAGCATTAATGCATTGTTTTTGTTACATTTTGTTTGAAATTCACCGCGTAACACCTAAAAGGTACTTCCCGTAGACTTATAGCTATGAAATTAAGCACGAAGTAAGAACTTGCATTACAAATAAAAGAAACTATCCGAGAAATAGAAATTTATTTTTATATTACATACAAAATTGTATGAAATGAGTGCATATGACCTTAAGTTTATCAATGTTTATACTCGTAAGTTGTTCTTGCTTTTGACTTACAATCCTGAAATTGTACGGAACCTTGATGGACGAGTTCGACTCGCACTTGACCGTTTTTTTTTAATTTAAGTATATTTTATTACTTTTCACGCTACACCGCACCTATAAGATGTTTATAGAAATAATGGAGCGAATGAGTCTAACAATACAGAATTTAACCTTTAAAAACAAAAGATACTTAAATTACATTTTTAATTAACATTTTTTAAATATATTTAGGCCCTTATCTTATTAATGATTTTTAAATTGTCTTAAACAACTTCTTTATATTATGATAAATTTTAATTAATTAATTTTTTTTATCATATAGTCTACTTTAATACTACCTAACATTAGAAAATTAACATTTAGTTTAGTTTTTAATATAAATTTCCTAAATTATTATGCACTTACAAATTCCTCAGAATATGTGTGTCATAAGTAACACAAGAAATAAAAAAATATCTAATATCCATCGATAAAAAGGTTTTGTTAGTAATCGGGAAAATATTCGCTATCTGATAATTTTCGTGTCGTAAGGCCGAAAATACAAGGAAAAATAATTTAGCAATTCAAAAATCTTACGAATAAAATAAATATTACTTAACTGTACCAATGATTCAATTTTAACTCTTTCTGCTTGCTCTGTCCTTTCCCCCCGACTATTTATTGATTAAAATAATCTAATAATATAATAATAATAAGTCGACAACAAGTCATACAACTACCACTATTATACCATTTTATTTATTTTATTTATTTATATTAGAAAATAACAACAAAAAATTAACATAAAAACATATATATCGCTATAATTTTATTATTATCACAAAGATCTATTATAGTATGAATATAGCCTTACTGTCAACTGTAGATAAGCCCGTGAGTATTATGTGCGGTTTTGACTAGGACGGGCCTGGTCAAGTTCACTGAAGAATAATGGAATTCGTTATTTTTTTGAAAATATTTTACAAAATTGAATAAAATAATGGTTATACTAAGGTGAAGCTAAAAGTGTTGTGTGATATAAAAAAATTGTGTATCGCTCAGAAAATACATTAAAAAATAATAATATAATACTTATAAGGTATGGAAAACCATTTTATTACAAATAACTCATAAAAATATGTTTATTACAAAAAAAATGCTAAGGAAAATAAGCAAATGTCAAGATCATTTTAGAAATATATTCTTTAATTCCATTGAAAAAAAAACTACCATTTTTTTTGTTATTAATAATTTCTTGACAGTCGCGGTAAATATAAAATAAATCAATTTTTCTTACTTACCCTCATTTTAAAGAGTAATTATTCTAAAGTAAAAACGTTTATAAACTGTAAATGTATGTATATATAAATACCTCCAAATATATATATAAACATAGAACTGACGCGCCAGTCAGTCATATTATATTCCAACTGTGCAAATACGGTGCACAAATATTTCGGTATTATACAATTATTTAATAATAAGTAATAAAATAGTTTGTAATAAATTATTTTACTTTCTGTTATTAAATTCATTGCGTGAGAAATCATTAAATATTAATTCGATCTTATTTCCACGATTATTTGTTTAATTGATCTAACGGTGATGATTTACATGTTCATAATTATCGTAAGTAACTTAATAAGTTTCCGTATAGAACATTTTATGCATAAATTAATATTAATAGTTTCATGGTGTATTAGGCAGTGTCTGACACTACGCAATGGTTTTGGACCCTATTCTTACTTGGAGAGCGTTTAAGTGTATTAAAACAGCTTCTTCTCCATCTGGTTGTATGAACTACGATGCCCGGTTCCACTTACTATACGAGTATGATTCGCGAGATAATAATTAATAGCAAACAAACCCATCAATAAATAATACCACTATTATTAGTATTTTTTACTTTTAATATGTGAGTGTGACAGAAAGAAGTTCCGGTCAACCATTTCCAAACGTTTGATGACGTAAAAAATAAAGATTAACACAAAGAAGGTAAAATGATGTTGAGGTTAGTTGTTAGTCTTATCAGAAAAAAAAACATATGATCCATATCCATTTTTTTTTGCAAATTTACTACTTACTAATTCAAAAAAATAAATGTAAAGTAAATACAAACTTTTTTAACTTTACACAATATCCTGCAGCTGGTTAGGCAGAGGGGACCTGGGGACCTTAGTGTTAAGACACTCTGTTCTCCACTTTCTTGGGGCGGGTTATGTGTTTATTGACGGAAGTTAACGCCACAAATATATATAAACATAATTCTCACTACCTTTCGAATTTTCGAAACAAGCAAGTGTATGTGTGTGTCTATGGCATCGTACCTCCCAAAATATAGTGTTTTATGTTTGAAAGATGACTAAATCGAATGGTCTTAGCTATGATCCAAGAAAATATGTTCAGCCATTTCAAGATTATCAGTTCAGAAAAGAAGTTGTAGCTTACGTTTCAGCCTTTTTAGTGTCGGGAGTTTTTAATTATCAATTACTTCTATAGCTAAGCATATTTACAGGAACACCATGGTGGTCAGTAGGAAAAGTGAATGGTGGATTGGTGGCGGAATGGTGATTGTCGGACTCGGCCTGCTTTTCTGTACCACCTGGCCGTCGATGTTCCATTCAAAAATACAAACTGTAAGTTAATATTTAATAATATGTGAAATAAAGGCGAGTCGTGACGCAGGGGACACGTGTACAACTGTAAACGCGACGGGTTGGGTATTCGATCCCTATTTGAGGAAATGAAATATTTATTTAAATGTATATTTTTATTTTCTTAGCTCTAGTGTCGAACCAAAGCACGACGTTGAGTCCCGCCACTCCGCCGAAATCTGGAGGCAACACGTGATGACTCCAGATTTCGGCGGAAGTCTTCCAAAGCAAATTTCTCAAGACC
Source organism: Heliconius cydno galanthus (assembly GCA_036379175.1). NCBI lineage: Eukaryota > Metazoa > Arthropoda > Insecta > Lepidoptera > Nymphalidae > Heliconius > Heliconius cydno. The sequence continues at coordinate 258,387 of JAKRZM010001272.1, forward strand.
TTGTCCAGACCTAATAGTTATACAACAAAAGGTTTCCTTTAAATCGGTCACGTTGTTCAGAAGATGTACAAACAGAGAAAATTTTTAACAAATCATATATTAATATTCTATTACTTATTTCAACAATTCTTCAACAGTCTTTTTACAACTATAAAAAATGTACTATTTTTTACTATCTTATTATAATAATCTTTTCTACAATTAATTACTATTAATTATTTTTATTTATTGCAATAATTTTTGCATTATTTACAGTTACCAATACAATAAATAGTGCAGGTTATTGTTATGTAAAGTACCTACCGATTGAAACTGTGTTCATTATTTTATTTTTCAAATAAATAAAATTAAATCAAATCAGCTTCACGCTGTATCCCGCACACAGCAGGATAGGCAGAGGGAACCTAGTCTTAACACACTCCGTTCCCCATTTTCTTCCGAATTCTGGAGGCATTGCGTGTTAAGTGGCAGAGCTCAACGCCGCGCTTTACCTCGACACCAGAGCGAAGAAATGGAAATATAAACGTAAATAAATATTTCACTTCCTCGAGTGGGGATCGAACCTACAACCGTCGCGTTACAGTCACACCCTTGTGCTGCAATGCTACGACGGCCTCATTTTTCATCTCAACTTATTTCTTACATTGTTTTATAACGTCTCGAGGTCCGCCACTCAACACGAAATAATTCGAAATGGGGATAAATGGGGGGAACGGAGTGTCTCAATTCTAGATAACTCTGTCTACTCTATATGCGGGAAAAATATGTCTTTTTTTGCTTAGACAGGTGAATCATAAATCACTTAAGTTCGTACACAAACTACAATGGTTTTCAATGACACCACATGTCAACTAATGTAAGGAAATAGACCTATTGTATAAACCCCATACGGCAAAATTATAATATTTCCCTATGTGGGGTGTGACGTTATAATTATTTTGTTCCTCAATAACATTGGCGATAAATAAAAAAAATATAGTTTTAATGCACCTTGACCCCCCGAAGGGCATATATGAGGTTAATGACAGTGGGCGGCACTAAATAAATATGACACTGGGAACAAAGTATACAGTTTATTTATTTATTTTTTATTTAAAACAAATACTTATGTTTTCTTTCAGATGATGATACTCAAAAATGGTTCCACGTCATTTGACATTTGGCGGGAAATACCAATACCTATATATATGGAATGTTTTTTATTTAATATAACAAATGTAGATGACATTCTGGCTGGGAAGAATGTGACCCTTGAAGTGCAAGAGTTCGGCCCTTACGTGTTCAGAGAACTAAGTAAAAAGGTATGTGTAATAGATAAAAAAACACAGAAGATCGAGTTAAAATTAGTATTTAAATTGTAAAGTGATTAGTAATCATTATAATTATTATTGATTTTTCTATATTTGGCGGTCACCTGTCATCTCATCTGTCTTTGAATGAGACCGACAGAGCACTTAAAAAAGTATTTCTATTCGTTCCTACACTGCAATATAAGAAATTAAAAAACACTTTAAAGTTTTTCCTTCAAGTTTACAGCTGTATTGTTAGTAAATAACTAAATATAACCTGTCAGTGGAAATTTCTAGATAGTTTTCGTGGCATCATTTTGAGTGTACTATCTTTTAGGTTAAATCCGTCCGATTACTTCTAATAAGATAAAATATTTGGTATCTTACACGCCCTTATTGAGGTACAATGATACCAATTCATAACATAATAAAATTAAAGAAAAAAAAACTTTTTAAAAAACAAGCTTTTATTATTTGTTAATAAAATGAACTAGAATTCTGAAGGCATTGTGTGTTGAGTGACGGAACTTAACGCCGCGCTTTGCCTCGTTATTATAGTGAGGAATATTTCCTCGAGTGGAAATCGAACTGACAGCCTGTTTAATGTTTTTCATATTTACCACATGTTTTTAATTTTTCAGGTAAACATAACTTGGAATGAAAATGGTACAGTTACGTTCAGAAATCAAAGGTTTTGGTACTTCCAACCTCATCTATCAAACGGCAGCCTCTCTGATTCCATGACCAATATAAATCCAATTATAGCTGTGAGTATATTTTACTAATATCATTTAATCTTTAAAAATATTGGAAAGTACTTTAATTGAATAGTTTTGTTTGAAACTCTAATAATAAGTAATCTGACGTACACGAAACTTTAGAATCTTTCCATATTTTTGTACATTGTTACAATACCTTGGAAAAATGCGGACATTGCTTAAACTAACTAGAATTCTACGATTGTGATTAAATAAGAATCTGCTTGTATCAAAACACTCACGTTCATAAATAGATAAATGATATCTAGAACGATATCACATAGAATAATTCAAATTTTAAGTTACAGAAAAAACTTTCTGATCAGGATTGTGAGTTCCATGATTTACAATTTTCGATTTAACAATTAAACTAAACTAGGATGCGACAGGCTCTGCTCTTCTAATTCAGGCTAATTTTTTGTTAAAGAAAATTGGCTACAAGACTATCCTAGGGTGGAAATAGACCATTCAGGCATCCCATTCATACGTCCATGACTACAAATAATCTAAGGAGACAGACAATTAATGATATTTATATATTTTCGTAACAATTTCATATTTTTTAGACAGTGGCCTACACTCTCCGAAAAGAACGGTTCATGTTGAGATTCCTCTTGGATATGATATTACGGATGTACCACACTAATATGTTCGTCACTGCTAACGCATCGTCATGGCTTTTTGATGGTATCCAAGACCCCATATTGGATCTTGCAGGACAGATACCCAATTTACCTTACACTATACCTTTTGATCGTTTTGGGTGGTTTTATACGGTGAGAGTTTTATGTTATTCTCTTTTTATATAAATATATCTTGTAGTTATTAAGTTTCAAATGAGTAAGAAATTAGTCGGATTGCCAAAGTTTTAACTAAAGTATATCAACAATTCACTATTTTTTTTTTACTTCAATAACTTAGTTGTACAAATAATATTGCTTATATACAACGAATGATACGTCATATATACTATTTTAAAAATATATTTTTACAGAGAAATGGTTCAATAGATGCGGATGGACTATTCGTTACAAACACCGGAAGTTTAGATTTCAGTCAACTAGGCAATCTAGATCATTGGCAAAATTCTAATAGAACAATATACAGAGACCAGTGTGGAGAAGTGAGAGGAACTACTGGAGAACTTTGGAATTTGCAAGAGAACCAACCAGAAATAAGTCTATTTGCTGCAGACCTTTGCACGTAGGTTAATTCTAATAATAAATAACAACTTGTAAGAATAATATTTCTTATATATTACCTTGATAATTAATCTTCCGCATCAAGCAGGATAAGTAGAAAGAACATAAAAAACATCCTGCTCATTTCGTTTTTCCCATTCAGAGCCATTGCTACATTTCCGCGCTGTGAAATCCTGGCCGCAGAAATGGAATTATTTTAGCTATGAGCATCCTCATAAGTGTGCTTTGAATCTACTCCTACCTTGGTCAGTCCGGCAGTCCAAGCCACTTTTTCGGCGTTTGATATTAAATCATTCAATGTTTATATTAGTATATTATAGTAAATTACATATCTATCAAAAACATGGTGACAGTTAGATATATCTATTTTTATTAAATTTTGTATAGATTATATAATACTGACTTCCTCATTGCCTCTTATCAGTGAACTATCTTAGCAACCGATGATAACTTCCCGTCACTCTGACAATATTTATATGTTTATATAGATACGAGTATATTCAGATGACAATTGAAAAGTTCATCTAAGGGCTTAGATAAGGTTTTTTGTTGTTTTTTTCTTTTGATATTAGTAGGTTCCGTTTCATAACCACATGTGACATACAACTATTGTAATTATTTGATGTATGTGATATTTAAATCACTTTGTATGCAAATATAATAATATTTAAGATATTTTATCTGAATGTTCCATTTTATTATTTCTTCAATGGGAATCGAAGCAATCGTAGCTCATTTAGCAAACGAACGCTTGTTAAATGAGCTACGATGGTCTTACAAATATGTAAAAAAAATATATTTTATTAACATTATTTACTAATAAATAATTTAGTAATATAATTGTTTTTACAATTCCAGGCATATATCCTTAGCATATTCAGGGCCGGTTGTGAAATCCGGCTTGCACGGTGTCGAGTTCACGGCAAATGATTCACTTTTTGACAACGGACACAAATATCCTAGTATGGTGAGTTGTATCTTCCATTATTTGTTTAGTTCGTCGCCATAGTGGCACAGTGGAGTGACTAACGCAATAGTAGTGTATTCAAATATAAACGAAGAAAATATCTGTACTTCTATAGGAATTGCAACACGACCGTATCTGTAACCAAGTAAGCTATAATGTTATTCGGCCTCACTAATCAAATGACATTATACTTTTTAAAGTTATTTTTAGAAGGT
>JAKRZM010001272.1:264008-275120 GCA_036379175.1 Heliconius cydno galanthus
GGATGTCCAGATTACGAAAGTAAACATCTGTCCAAATTTCACGTTTCTACGCACAGCGGTTACGGCTGTGCGTGCGTCTTACCTCAGTCAGTGAGGACAAGTTCTTTTATATATATAGATAAATAAACACTTTTATGTCCATCATAAGAATTAAGGCGATCGCAAAAAACTATTACAGACTGGATTAAGACACTGAGACTCTCCTGGTACATCGAATGACCTCCAAGCTCACAAATAAACACACACATACACATAGCATTAGCACCAGCATTATTTTAATTGAATTATTTTTATTGCGTAATTATTAAACAGATATCTTAAATGTCGTATTGGAAGCCTCCTAATACAGGTATCACTTGCATAAAAAGCTGCCTCCTTCTCTTTGAAATTTGTGAAAATTAAGTTTTTTTTTTTCAATAAATTTGAACCAGTACTACTTATTTGGCATGATGTTACAGCTACGTCTCAATATTAGTACTAAAATATTGTTTCATATTATATTATAACTTTTCAGAGTTGTTATTGTGAAAAAATACGAGACAACGACTGTATGCCACCCGGGATTTTCAATGTATCGGCGTGCAAGTACGGGGCACCTGCCTTTGTGACACGGCCACATTTCCTGGGACTCAATTCACATTATACAAAGAAAATTAAAGGATTGACACCTAATGAGTAAGTAAATTAGTTAAAAGTGTAAAATGAAATTAATAATATAATAATAAAATAAAATGTAACAAAGAGCGGTGTTGACAATACAGTAATAGTTCAAGAATTCGTCGGAAAGCGGAGAACGGAAGTGTCTTATCGAGAAACGGAGTACTTAACACTAGGTTCCCAAGTTCTCTCTGCCCGAAAACGTTAATTACTTTATCGTTTTCTTATTTCAGGAATCACCAATTCAAAATGGCCATCGAGCCTATAATAGGTATGCCCCTGTCCATTTCAGCCCAACTTCAGGCCAACGCGCTCGTGAGACACATTCCCGGAATAAGGTATATCATCATTATCAATCACATTATTAACAAAATCATTAATAAAATATACAATTTTTTTTGTATTATTTCACATTTAGGAGAGAACGTATAAAAATTTACACGTAGCTGGATTTGAACCTGAGACAACATAAATAAGTTGTAACAAACGTAAAAGAGTGTACGTGACATATGTGGGTTCGATTCATACTCAGGGAATGGAATGTGTAATATTTTCATTTCCTCGTTCTGGTAACGAGGCAAAGCGCGGCGTTGAGTTTCGGCGGAAACTGGGGAACGGAAGTATCTTAATAGGAACGGGAGTGTTTTGACACTAATTTCCAAAGTTCCTTTCGCCTACTCTGCTATGTACGGGATACCTACAGCGTGAAAAAATATCTATATATTCGTAAATATGACTAGGAAATCTGTGTAAGTTAAATATTACAATAGTTTTTGTAGAATATATTTCTTTTTGCATTTCAGTATCAACAATCAACTGCCGGACCCTGATATGTTAATACCAATGTTTTGGTTCCGAGAAAATGTAGAAGTGAATGAGGAATATGCGAACTTCGCTAAAACAGCTTTGGCTGTGAGATTTGGATTTCCTTATGCGTTTTACGTGTTCATTGTGAGTTCTTTGTTTAGTACCTATCTGCTAGCTGTATCTCGCTCATAGGGGGATAGTCAAAGGGAACCTGGGTAGACAGAGGGATCCTGAGTATGCAGAGGGAACCAGGGAACCAAGGGTTAAAACACTCCATTCCCCAGTTTCCGGTGATTTCTGGAGGTATTGCGTGTTGAGGGGCGGAAATTAACCATGCACTTTTACATGTGAGAGGAAATAAAAATATTCAATAATTAATTTCCTCAAGTCGGAATCAAACCAACAACCTTTCGCGTTTACAGCCACACACTTGTGCCCCTGCGCTATGACTAGTCTCAAGTATTCTTATGCATCCATTATAATTATATCATCATCATCATCATCAACAGCCATCTTTTGTCCACTGCTGGACATAGGCCTTCCCCAATTCTCGCCACCACACTCGATCCTCAGCTCTACGGACCCATCCGCTTCCCGCCAACTTCTTTATGTCGTCGGCCTATCTGGCAGGGGGTCGTCCCACCGGTGACTTCCCATGTCAGCACACCATAATTATATACCAACTAAATATTATTATTTTTTACAGGTCATCGGCCTAATTTTTATATTATACGGTGTTTATAGATTAAGAAAGTTTGGAATGTTAAAAATAAGAGAAGCCGACACCGCAGCGTCTCAAATATTTTTAGGAAACGATAAGCTCAAGATTGATTTAGCAATAAGTTCTTAAACTGTGATCTTTTGTGAAGTTCCTATGCTAAGATTGTGATGAAATCACACCGTTGTAATGGCGGAAATATTTCTCAATAAAAAAGTTAAAAATATATTACTAATGGTTAAATTTGGATAATCATAGAAATCACAAAAACTAGTCGAGTGACTAAGAAAAATGTCAAAAAATGTCGAACGACTAAATTACTTATTAGAGAGGCGCCTCAAAATGATATCGAATATATTCTGCCACATAAGTCAAAATAAGCATTTTCTTTGGTTAAATTATATTATGAAGAAAAAACAAGGCAACGCCACTTTTGTTTCCAAGCGTTGCGTGAATTATTTTTATAGTACTGTGGATCTCAAAATTTATTTTGTTAAGTAAATGTACTACATAACGTGCACGAAAAAAAATCTTATAAATAGTACTTAGTTAAATTAATAGTTTGTATCTAGAAATGACATTTTAAATATTATTTATTTTAGTTATGCATAGTTTAATTGTAGTGATATAGTTTACTGTAAAGGAAAATTGTATTTTTTTTTATTTTTTATTATTTTATACATCACACGCAAGCAAAAAAAGCATAATGGGCAGAAGAGCCCTCTAACTAAATATTGATATATGTCTAGAAATTTCATTAGTTATATATTAAAAATTATTTAATATTTTATAATATGCCTAACTATAAAATTTACAACTACCTACTTAATATTTCCAATATAGTAATAATCATAAATAAATTATCAAATATAAAGGTGTGGTGACATTCCTATATAGTAAATAGCTCTGTAAAACAAAACTTACAAAAATGCTTTCAAAATAAACCTAGTATGATTTAGTTATTCTTATATGAGCGAGATTTAAGAAGTCATTCTGGTGACTCGTTTTTACTCGTTTATCTTAAATATTTTAATATACAGATACAAAATAATTATTTGTATATCTAATGTAATTATTGATATTAATTATGTTTGTAAATGTTGAATTAGTTTTTTTAAATATAAAAAAGATATAATATATACTTTTTTCAAGTTCTTTTCAGCAACAGGTGTGTAACTTCTTTGAATGCACTGCCTTTTCTTCTAGTTAATCGAGTTATATTAGAAATTGAGAAATTTCGAATGTCAATCACATTTAATAACAAACTTAACATAGATAAGAATATTTAATATATTTAATGTTGAATATGAAATTTTGTATTCTAGAAAGCAATATAACAGCAGTACAAGAGTCTAGACTAGTGGTTATTATATGAACTAAATTATATAGTTAAATTAATTTAAGGGATGATTGCATCACACTACTCCTTGTACACCACATCATGTTTTGTTTAGTGTCATACTAAATATAACGTCATATGGCACATGGCTCTGGGACTATTAGAAAAAATCGAATTTCTTAATTATCTTTTTAAATGAATGCAGGGTTGTAGAATCCTAAAGGAGAATTCATGTGAATATACACAGTACTATAGTTAGTACTGTGTATATTCTTGTATGAAAAATATTAATGGCTGGAACGTTTTAATATATTAATTATGAAGGTAATTGTAATAACAAATCCAAATAAAATTAGAATAGTTTATAAATTTCAAAGACATTAGTGTTTAAGAGAGTAATGTGGCATAGTTGTAAGGTGTAAAAGTTTGTAAATAGTTCTTTATATAGAATTATCTTTTATATTGAAAAAATATTAAATAGATTTATTTTTAAGAGTCTATTTTATTTAATATTTTCCAAAATAATATATATATAAGTAATTACATATTAAGTGTTAATACCCAATGTTTTATATAATTTGACTAATGACAATATAACGAAAAAAAATATTAAAATTCGATATTAATTCGATAAAGAAAACAAAATTTCACCATCGAGAAGGGTTTGATTTAATTATTATGCACAATAAGAAAATTTCATAATAATCATATTATAATATTTAACGTAATTATATTATATTAAAATAAACAAGAAAATTTCAAACGTTTTGGAAAAGAATTATTAATTTAAATTACTATAAAAAGAGCACCTGTATTTATGGTTTCGATTGTATCGCTTCACAGGTAAGAAATAAAGAAGAGATACGAAAGGAAGAAAAAAAAACAACAAAATTATTTCAAACTCTCATCATATATCAACAGTCACGTATATTATGTACATACCATAAGATCTAGTTTATGTTAACAAATATCTTTTAAAATGAAAGGGTAAAAGACCTTGTAACTGTAACTTTTAGAATAACCTAATTATGGATGTTAGCTTTATTTTTTTAAATTATATATCGATATGCTTTTAAAAAAGGTGAAACAAGTAACAACAACAACTTTATTTAGTAATAAGGGACGTCTAAGCTGCTATATAAATTTCATTCTAATGAGTAATTTTTGGTAATAACTTTAAAATAATAAATCTATGCTAAAACCCATAATATATTTTTGTATTATTTACAATAATTTTTATTATATGTACATAAAAGGCACATAACATTCCGTATTGACATCCATATACTTATTCCTAGAAAATACAGTTACTTTGGGCCCTTATCTATGAATGATTAAAATCATAAGAATTACAATTTCATAAATAACAAATCATTGAAAGAATTAATACAATACAAATATTTTATATAATAATATGTCCAAACATGAAGGGTATTCAGAATACAAAACTTTTTTTTAAATGTCTTTTTGTGATGAAGTAAAAAGTGCCAATAATACATTGCGTAATCAATCGTTAGAAAACTCGACTAGATAAAAACAAGAAACAAATAAACATAATTAATTTGGCCGTCGTGTCGCACGAGCACAAGAATGCGTAAACGCGACAGCTGTAGGTTCGATGGGAATTTGGGAATCGAACCCCCTAAAGATTGTAGGTTCGATTCCCGGTAACGAGGCAAAAAAATGGCGTTGAGTTGCGCCACTCGGTGGAATGTTGAGAAAGGACGTGTCTTAACACTAGGTTTCCAATTTCCCTCGGCCTACTATGCCTGCTATGCACGCGGGATACAACGTAAAGCCTTAAAAATTTTATACAGTACAAGTATATAACAATATAAAGGTATTCATATTAAAAATAGTTAGTTGAAAACTTAATTTAATATATATTTTATTATATTGTTTTTCTTTGAAGGTAAGCGGGAAAACTTAACTCCACTTTAGTCACTCAAAATAAAACCTCATTTAGAAATCACTGGTTACTTAAACACGTTTAAAAAATAATGGTAACTGTTACGATTACTAACTTAACTTAAACTTAACATAGCTTCACGCTGTATCCCTAGCGGGGTAGTCAGAAGGAACGGAGCCAAACGCTACAGTCTCTACATACCTCTTTCATTTCGTCCACTGTCATCAACCATTACTAATATAATAAAAAAGGATTTTTTTTACTAAAAAGTAAAATAAAGAAACGTACTGTAATGTTTCATCATACCAATAACATCACATCCTATCATATATTTTTGAACATGTCAATATTTTAATAAATTCTCTGTATAATACTTCGATTATAATCATTTCATTTACATAAACATGTACATAAAATATAAAATCTACATGCAACATGTATTCTATATAATTATATTTACATAAACAATCCTTCATTTTTCTCTAATCTACATACATATAAATTCGTTTAAAATGACCTAAATATAAAATTTACTGTATTTCTTCGTGTGGTGATTCCAAAATCGGTGCACTATCGGCGCTTTTTAATAACTTCTTCATTAATATATAAACACCAACAATAAGTAATACTACTCCGATCACCTGAAAAATAAAAAAAGATCAAAATTATATAAAATAAAAAGAAAACCTAAAAAAGTATCGAAACCAAATGCAGAATTAACACAACTTTCTAATAATGTTAATAAAATATATAACTATATTAAAATATACAATTATATTAACATAATTAAATAAGTACAAAATATTGAAATAAAATATGAGCAAGCTTTAGCTAGAGCTGAAAAAATAATTTAAAAAAAGTCTCGACAAATCGATTCATATAGAGAGAGTAATTAACAGTAAAAGTTTAAGTATAAATATTAAAGTCATTTCTTTTTATAATATTTACTGTATTTTTTGAAAGTTACTATTAGTATACTAATAAATAGAAAGCAAAGTTTTAAACAAAAAGTAAAAAAAAAAAGAAATGTAACAAAAACACATATACAAAAAACTAAAAAAAATAATTCAAATTAAAAATAAAATATATAGCAAATAAATATAAAAATCTCGACGAGGATGGGATTCGAACCCACGCGTGCAGAGCACATTGGATTAGCAGTCCAACGCCTTAACCACTCGGCCACCTCGTCACACCACCCAATGTTCAAATAGACTATTATATATAACATACACATTTATAATTTTATGATCATGTATTATTCTGAATTTTTGTCAGTGCATTTGTTCACGCTAATCTCAAAACGACTTAACCGATTTAAATGCAGTTTTCACTATTGGATTCTGGCAAGCTTTGCTTAATTTTGTGTTGTAACGAATTACAGTATAGAAAACCATACTAAAATAATTAATATTTTTTGTCTCAAATAAATATTCGTAAATCTCAAGTGGGCAAAGCAGCGCGGGGGCCGCCAATTATAAAATAAACTTACCGTCAAAGCATATAAAGCGTAAGGCACACCATTTCTAAAGTTTAGGGCGAAACGTGCTAAGCTCGCGTACGATTCCGTTATAACGACCTCTTGTCTAAACCAGAACATTGGCACTAGTGTATCTTGATCCGGTAACTGGTTGTTTAATCTGAAATGAAACAGACTGTATAAGTTTTATATTTCTTTTTAGTTTCACTCTGTAACCCGCATGTAGCTTCTCTTCACTATGTACCCTGATAATGATTGGTACTTACATAAATATTGCGAATTATTTTTATATTATTCCAATCTATCAATATTTTCCAAATGATTTTTTTTATGAAAAAAAATAAAAAGCAAGCAAATTTAACACAAAAAATACTTACGAAAATCCAGTTTCATGTCTAACCAATAAATTTATTTGCAACTGCGCTGAAACCGTCAAAGGCATTCCCGTGAACATTTCTAACGCCAGTTTGAAATTCATGTCCCTACATAGAAAAATATTAATAAATTAAAGGTGTTTTACGTATATAGAGAGAGAATCCAGTGTCAAGACACTTCTTTCTCCATTATTCACCTATTTCACAAACAATGCGTAATTGATGGTGTAACTTAACTCTGTTTTATATTCAATATTGAATTGACAAAAAAAAAGGTAAAATAGACAAATTTCACAGGAAAAGAAAAACATTTTATCTTTGATAACAACGTATAGATCATTGGTCTCTTCAATAGGGATCAAACCCGCAACTCCTTATCGTTATAATATTAACACAGATTCACATCTAGTACAGATATAAGACATAGGTACAGCACGATCAACGAGTTGTGGCCCTGAACTTGTATATACAGATGACTGCGCAGATTTGGTTTTACGATTTTCTCGCTTTTGTTTATATTGTTTCCAATTTCACAAAGCCTAACAGTCTCACAGACTTGTCGAGTATACTGTGCTTTAATAAAAATATCAAAAACTCACTCATTAGGCTTCAATCCTTTAATCTTGCTCGCGTAGTACGGATCCATGTTATAGAAATGCGGTTGCGTGACGAAGGCGGGCGCGCCGAAACGACACGACGACACGTTGAGGGCGCCGGGCGGCAGGCAGTTGTTGTCGCGGACCTCGTCGCAGTAACACGCCTTGGGGATGAAAAAGAGAATAAATAAAAAAAATCAAAGTCAGCTTCCCGCTGTATCCATAGAATAAATACATAAGTATACAAACAAATCTCACCTTACTAGGATATCGATAACCATTATCGAAAAATGATTTGTTAGCCGCGTACTCTACACCGTTAACACCTTGTACCGTGACATCCTTCGATTTACTTAAAGTCATGTATCTGAAAAGAGAAACATTGTAACTTGGTGCTGTATTCGCACATGGCAAGATAGGCAGAGGGAACCTAGTGTTAAAACACTCTATTACCAACCCTTTCATTATCAACCCTTTTCCTCCCTTTTTTTATCCTATGCCTTAAGGTTGCCTGGAAGAGATCGCTGTTTTAGCGATAAGGTCGCCTCTTGTACATTTCCGTCTTTTTTTTTTTTNAGCGGTGCGTGGAGTAACACTGCATTTCCTCTACTATGCTGGAAATGTAGATTTTTTTGCTTTTTTATATATAATTTTAAATACAATTCTAAAGTTACTCCTAAATGCGGCGGTTTGCAGTGTACACGCAATGTCCTAAAATGTTACTTCCCATCATGCAGATAAAATAATAATAAAAAAACTCACGTGCATATATCCGGTGCAAAAATCGTAACTTCCGGTTGTCCTAATTCCGGTGCCCATAATTCCCCAGTGGACCCTCTCACTTCACCACATTCGTCTCTATAGTAGGTCCTGTTGGAAAACTTCCATTTTTCTACATTGCCAAGCTCTGAGAATTCTTGTGAACCTGTATTCATTAGGAATATACCGTCATATTCCATAGAGCCGTTACGCTGAAAAAGACAAATTAAATTGATCATTTTCAAAATTAAAAAGTATTAATTAATTTATCCCATGTTTTATTTAAAAGACGAAGAAATGAAAATGTTTTCATGTAATTTCTCGAGTGTGACCGTAAACACAATAGCTGTGAACGTAATTCTCATTCGGATGATGAATTATATACATTTCCTAGTACGGGTAATAAAACGAATCGCGATGTTGACTTCCTGCACTCAACACGCAACGTGTTAATAATTGGGCGGGAGGCATGCCAAAGGGGGCCTTAACACTAATTTCCTTCTGGGAACCCTGCTTTATGCGGGATAAAGCGTGAATCTAAAACAATAAATGTCCTATATTTAGATTATTGGACAAGTAATTTTCAAGCGGCACCTTTTTCATTAGACAAACCCAGTTCATCTCACTATGACGTACATCGTTTGATCTCTACTCAATAAGGCTTTATCGGTATTTCGCAATATTATAGAGCTATTATATGAATATTTTCAGATAAGACGCTTTAAATTTATGACCATAATATCAGGTGGTGTTAGTTAATAGTATGGCAAATTCCATTCAATGTAATACATGCAACGAATGATTTTATCTATATTATTGTAGACATTTTTTCCGTAATAATATTAGTTTTTTTCGGTTTCTATTATTTATTGAAAGCAGGAACTCAGTGTCAAGAAATTAAGTTCGCCGTGTATAATGTTTATAATTACTATAGTTTGTTTAAAATCAGAGTACGCTATTACAAAATCTTTTAAATGCGGCACGACTGGGTTCAAATCAAATATTAATTAATAACATATTTATAATACATTAAACTGACTTGGATAATGTTTTAAATATTATTTTGTTTAGAATAAAGAAATGTGTTTACATAAATGACAATTAGATGTAACTAAAGAGATGACACATATCTACACATTTAGCTGACGAGTATATAAATAAATGACTAATAATGATAAACATATGTGTGACTGGTCAAATGTCAAATAGAACGGAAATCAACGGGTCTTTAGAATTACCTATAAATTACAATCTTTTAGGACAATTAGGTATATCAAGCGTGTGACTGTAAGCACGATAGTTGTGGGGTCGATCCCCGAGCGCAGCAATGAATATATTTAATATTTTCATGTTTTCGCTCTAATACAAAGCAAAATGCAGTATGGAATGCCTTCAGAATTCGGCCGAAAGAGATATGGAAGTGACATAATCAGAACGGGGAGACTTCAGTTTTACTAGCTGCCCAGGTTCCCTCTGTCTACCCTGCTATGTGCGGGATACAACGTAAAAAAATATTTATAAAGCGGCAAAACATATATTCAATATTCACAATACAATCTAATAAAACAGCGTAGTGCAAATATTATGCAATGGGTGAAAGTTAAACGTTCCGATCCAAAGATCGCAACTTTATCGTAATAGCTGATCGCTTCGTTGCTACTTCGGAATTTCTTTCTGGTAAATTATAGCGGAAGCCGTAGTAAGAGATGCAAACTAGCATTTTTAGGTTAAGGCAAAGCAAGGCAAGCTAGTATTAAAACAGACCGCCAATGAAAAAAAATTTTCACCCCAATTTGAGACGCGGAAAGTAAAAGTAGTCAAGCGGCGGAACTTAACGCCGCTCTTTGTCATACAAGAGCCGAATAATAGAAATAATCAATTTAAAGATGATGTTTCATGCGTCACGATTACCAAGTAAGTATATACCAATTATCTAATGACGAAGTACTACGCCAAGTTGACCAAAAACGTAAGCTTTTGCAAACCGTTAAACAGCGTAAAGTTGCATATCTAGGGCATGTATGTAGACATGATCGATACAAACTTCTGCAAACTATAATAATGGGAAAAGTTTCTGGGAAAAGGAAAACCGGCGGTAGAAGAAAGTCATGGCTAAGGAACATCAAAGAATGGACTGGAATTAAAAACGCTGTAGATTTAATTCATTTGGCTAGGGACAGGACCAAGTATGCGAAGTTGACTGCCAACCTTCACTAGTTGGAGAGGCACTTTAAGAAGAAGATATACCAATTGTCTTTTAAAATGTCCGCATAGGAAATCGACCTGGAATGATCATTTTTAAGAAAAAAGCAAATCTACCAGTGTATTTTTGGAACCAAGTCACATTTTAAAACAAAAGGCTAATTCATAATGTAAGTTGTTATATTCAGGGACCTTGTTCCCTCCCCACCCGGTGTCGCTGTAAAGGCCAATAGGGCTAACAACATTAACCTCAAGACCGAAAAAAAAAAAA